>PPHD01012719.1:0-17837 GCA_002909625.1 Bambusicola thoracicus | reverse complement strand
CATATTCTTCTATAGCTGTTAGAGAGATATTTGCTGCCCAAAACCTGTATTTTTGACTACTGAGTGTGGTAAAGTCAGTAAGGACACAGATGCATTCAGCTCATCTGAATTTCTTCATGAGAAAACCCTGTATTTATGCCTATACTTATTTACTACAAATTCAGAAGCAGATGAGTTGCTTGTAGATTCATCTGTAGCTGTTGGTGCAGAAGTGCATCCACTTGTGGTAGTGTAAACAAAAGTGAGGTCAGGCACTGACAGCATATGGATATCTCTCATCATTTTCTATCCGCCTTGGTGTATGAAATCGCTTTATGAGAAGTCCTCAGGGACAGAAAGCCCTGTGTCCAAAAGGAAACTGTTTCATGAACATGGAGGTTTTTCTGTTTGAGGAGAGCGCAGTGTCAGCATTATAAAGGGATATATGAGACCTCCCAGAGGCACTGATGTGGCTCAAAGGGATGAAGTGGTCCTGGGTAGAAAGTTAAAAAAGCTGTAGTAATTTAGTGCTCCAGTATTTGTAATTTGTGACACTTTAAATATGTGCATAACATAAAGAAGACCTTTAGGACCACTTTCCTGCTAAAGGTTTTGAGAAGAGGAGTTTTGCTTGCGATAAGTTTTATACCACGTAATGCAAATCATTTTCTGGCAGTTTTCAGTTCTTCAGTAAGTTAATATCTGTAAAATGGGAAATCAGTTTATGCTGTGAAAAGTACAAAGCAAACAATGGCACTTGAAATCTGAGTCTCTGCTTTCACCAGAACAAAGCACACATTCTCTTATCCCAGCTTCACACTGTAATCAGTATTCTTTTTAGGAAATGTGCACATTTCTTAGGTGGATTTGAAACAGGAACGTTGAAATCTAACAGTGACTAAAGAAATCTGTGTGAAAGATAATGGCTTGTGCTCTGCAACACTTGCTGTCAGCGTCTCTTTAGAAGAGGAGTGAAGTTTCTAACTTGAAAGGAAAGAAGACAGCATTGGATTTAGAAGTGTCTTAAGGAGACTAAATGAATTACTCATGTTTCACTTGCTGACACCTGAGATAGGAGCTGCTTTTATTAGTGACTGACAGCACGGAGATGGAGTCACCCAGGAAAGCACCTGATAGTCTGATTTACTCATTGTCTTCCTGAACTTGAGAACAAAGAACTGTACAAGAAAATGATTTTGTAATGATGCCTCAGGCTGCTGGATGAAAAATCCTTGTTTTCTCTGGAATATGCTTTGCTCAGCAGTTTGGTCTCCATGTCTTTAGGTATTCCCCACTAGGCATGATGTGTCTATCCTTTCTGATTGCAGAGGTACTGAAGCTTTCCTAGTTTCCCCTCCAAGAAGAAGAAGAGTAGAAAGGGCTCCTCCTGCCCCCTCCAATGAAGCCAAGCTTCCACAGAGGGTGAAAAGATTAGCGTTTCTGTTGTTGTCATTGTTGTCCTTGTTGTTGTTGTTTGGGAGGGCTCAAGCAAAAGGGAATGTGTAAAATTAGACAGCACAGGAAACCTTTTAGAGCAGTTAGATTTGTTACTTTTATTACCTTTCACACCACAGAGGAGCAAGGGGGCAGTCAGAGATGAAATATGAGCAAATTCCAAATAAATTAAAGGAAATATGTTTTATGTAATGTACAGCTGGAGCTTGAGTCTCGTTGACTAAAGATAGCAACTGGTCTCAGAAGCAAGCAAGACAAGGAAGACAGACAGAGTACTTGTGTGAGCAGAGCGAATGTTCAGAGGAACTTTGAAAAGGCTCAGAAAAAGGCTTGGGAGGGATGTAAAACCTGAGATAGTTGTAAAATTTCCACAAATCAACCCTTTCAGCATTAAACTTATAACTGCGATGCTCTTCATCCTTTGATCTTTTGAGCCTTTAGGTAAACGCACCCGTCAAACCTCTTTGGTGTTAAGCAACATATTAATTTGCCGGCATATCAGGTCTGTGCCTAGCTGCTATGAGGTGCTGCTGTTTCATGGATGACATCTCGTCAGTGTCTAGCTTGTTGGTTTTTAAATTCTTCAAAAAAGACCTTTAATCTCCCAAGAAGAAGAATTCAACCTCTCCTCTCTCTTTGAGATTTTAGACAAGTGGGAGAGCCTGTTTCTCTGTTGGGAATGTTTGTATAGGAGATATATTTGGTCAGGATCTAAGTGCTCTACACGTAAAATAAGATTTGAACAGAGCAGCATTTTTGTCTCTGGTCACTACTGACATGTATCCCAGTTGGTCCCCTCTGAATCTAAGTACTCACTCTCCAAAAGGGGGATCTGGGTACTTGCTGGATCTCTGCAGAAGATAATATTTATTTACATGTTATTCTGTTCTGTAAAGATGTCAGCTTGCAAGATTCTGCCTTCCAGCTTTGAGGAATCTTTACTTGGGTTGTGCTCTTGGCTCACCCTCTGGGCAAATGCATGGTCAACTTTTGCTCTTTTCTTCAAATTTTTACCTAGTCCAGGCATGGGTCTTGGGGTTTGTCAAGAGGCTTAGAAGTAATCTGTGGGTAAGAAAAGATGAACTTCTTGCTGTCAGAAAGGAAAGACCCATCTGTGCTCCCTGTGCACCTCTGGCAAGACCAAGGAGATGAGGGAAAAGACAACATATGTTAGATGTCCAGTGGTGACATTTGTGTCACCCACAAGCTAGACACAAAGATGAAAGCTTCCTTTGTCACATGAGAAAAATACTTAGCAAACCACATTGAGGCATTTCAGCCTAACTTCTTATTTATTCTTTAACTGCTTTATTTCCTTATAACATGAGCCATCAAAACAACAGCAACAAAAAAACCTGACGTTTTTAAGAAGCTCAGTTGCTTTTTGCATTGTAAAGAAGAAACTAACTTATTCTACTGTAGCCATCTTTGAGATCTGGTTTTTGATTCAATGGGAAAGTGATGACAGGTGTTGTCACGCAGAAATTAATTCTTTCAGCGTAACTGTCCGAGGTCTTGAATGATTTATTCTGTGTAAAGCATTTGGCAAAAGTAAAATCTACTTATCCTGTTTAAACGACAAGGGAAAATGGTTAAACCAGGCATTCCACCCTGTCCTCCTGAGTGATGCCGGTTGGAAACCGGCACCCTCACCAGTACGACAGGCAGCGCAGAGGCTATTAAACTGATACTTGGCAAGTTCTCATAATGGGGGATTTTCTCAGTGAGAAGAATGCCCATGCTTGTTTTAGGCCAGCACCAAAACCATTGTTGTTGTTCTTGTTGTTGTTTTTCGCTGCATTAAAGCAGATTACAGCCTTAAAAACAAAGGTCTTCGCTCCCTGTATCCATTACTTTGTTCTCATGAGAAGAAACCCGTGTCTGCCTGTTATAATAAACTGATGTACCAGATTACAGTGAAGTTAATCAATGCTGACAGTATAACAGGAGTGACTGAGGTTTACATTGCAATAAAATATCTGTTTGTTTATAGATGGGATTTTGGAACAAACAAAGCGTTTTGTAAATCAAAGAGATCCCTCGCTGGACTTACCCTATTAAGGAGTAAAACATCTAATAACTAGAAAAAGATTGCTGTTTTGAGAAAGCCATTTATCTTAATTTCTTCTGAAAGGGCTGGTAGGTGAGCATTTTGTTTAATTCAGCCAGTGCAGCATTGCCATCTTTTAATTATGTCCCATTGTTTCATGGGATTTACCCTACACCCCAGTGACATGCAAATGCCAGTTTCCTCACTTCTCTCCTGTTTTAAGTAAATTCACTTTGCTCTGGCTATAGGGGAAAAAAAAAGGTTATCAAAGCAGGAGACAAAATATGTTTTCTAAATTCTATTATGTATATACAAACATCGTAAATTCGATCTTTGTTATGAGTCAGGTCCAATCTAGGATTTTTTCGTTCTTGCTTTGGCAGTTTTGTTATTAATTATTCCCACCAAGGTAGATACCATCAGGACTGTTGTCCCATTTGCATATCTCCCAGTCTTCATCTATAGTTTGTAACTTGATTGTAGGAATGAAGCAGCGGTTCTTGTCTCTTGGCCATTGTTACTGTGTTAATCACCTTTGCATTCTTCTTAGTCAGGCATTTCAGATATGAACAGATTTGGAGATATATTTAGAAAAACACTACCAAGAATTTTCTTATCACTCTCTTTGTTATTTCCAGAAAATGCATCTTTTGAATTTGAGGATGGCCCGTGAGCACAGACTTCCCATCTTATTGCATTTAACCCTTCTCCACATCTGCTGATACTGATTAATATTTTATACATTTTTAACAACTAAAAACCTTAAATGTGTTCTGTATTCTTCCCTCTGATTAGCTAAGAAATATGGAACTCTGTTCATATTATGTACTGCAGCATTCCCCTTTCAGTGTAATAAACTATTGACCAGTCAATTGCAGCTTGACTGCAGGAAAGGTAGCATCTCTTACTGGTCACTGCTGCATCAGTCACTTTGGCTAATAGCATTACTGGCTACAGGACTTTGCATTTTGATAATGTACAGAGAAGAAAGGGCAGCAGAGCAAAGAAACCCAGCTGACAGGGTCCCCTGGTGCAGTAATTTGTAAAATATGAGAACTGAATTCAGGAAGGATATTTTTGATCTGTGTACAGCAGAGCAACACTTAATGTAAAGCCTGCTTAAACATGAAAATAAGGTTCATTCTTAGATTGGGTTGTTTAGCTCCTACAGGCAGGCGACTCCAAAGCCTTCCCCCCCCGACAGTGAACCAGAACAGATCTTCTCCCACCATTACGCTCACCTGATGGTAGGAAATAGCAGCAAGATCCTATCTCAATTTTTCTTTCCTCAGGATAAATTCCTCCAGTTTTCTTCTGCAACACATACTCCCACTGTCTACCGCCATCCTCTTGGCCCTTCCTGGCCTGTCTCAGATTGAATCTGTCTTTCCTGAACACAGGCAGCAAGAACTATATTCATCTTTGTATCTGAGATTCCACTCATTCGTGCACACCAGTAATAAAGTTGCTGTTGCTGGGAACACCCCTGATGTTGTTAGCCTCACACTCAGTGTAACTGGTGGGATCCAGCATACTGTGTGCCTGCTTCACAGGGTGCACTGTCATCTCTTCTCAGGAGTCGCTAACAGTAACTCAGCTAGCCTTTTTTAAACGAGTTTTAATTTGATGGTTAATGTTCATTGTTAATAAGTGGATGAGGCCCCTGCAGACAGGCGAGGCAGCAGCTGGCCTTGTTACAGTGGGCTGAGGGAAAGCCGCACCTCTCTCAAAATGGATGATGCAGTTTCTCCATGAAGCTCATTCTCAGATTCACCCCTGTTTAGCACAGTGCATCGTTACTGCTGAGGCATTTCATGTTCATCTGAAATCTCCATTTAAGGGAGCCTGTCACAACCTGCCAGCTCCTTCCCTGGGGCAGCTGCTGAGCCCAGGGTGCTCTCAACATGCTCTTTGCTGGCCTTGTAGCATACCCAGCTTGTTCTGGCTTTGTTGCAGACCTGCCAGGAAGGTAGCATGTCAAAAACACTACAAAAGCAGAGATTTAGACAGCTAGTGACCCGGCAGAAAGGTTTCCTTGGCCTTTGGGAGCCAAGCCTGCTCCTGTGGCATGCCCCAGGGAGTGGCTTACAACCTGCCTGCACCCTGCAGCACCCGCACCCACTGCAGCATGGCCCCCTCCTTCTCCCATGGCCCCTTCAGTTGAAATGGTTCAGTTTTGCTAACACTCTTTGAGCTCACAGTGACTGAGAGAGACTTGAAGGCTCTTGCCAGCTGGATGTGGCAGCCCAAATGAAGTAGTGCAGAGACATCTCTTCCCTGTGCCACAGCACCATTTGTAGGTGTTTGTACACAGCCGAAGGTTGCTTCCTACCACACACCAGCGCGGTTGGAAGTCTCCCATCCATGTACCTTCAGGGCTGGCCCTCCCTCCCCTGAAATGATGAGATTTGAGATTAGCCGTCAAGTTCTTTATAAACAATCTTAATTGGCAGCAAGTTCATGGAACAAATTAAAATGTGCTGTGGCAAACTTGAGACAGTAGAATTAATAGCTTGGCTGTAGAATTAATAAGCACCGTTTAACTATGCTTGCAGCAAGAAACTCTGAAGAGTCTGTTCTATCATTAGCTGCCTCTTACCACAATGGTACCGCACTTTCTCCTTGGCTAAGGAAGCTTGGTTACATAGGTGCCTGCCTGCATCCTTTGCATTGGTGTTACATCCCACTGACTTCAGTGAGACTGCTGCTGTGCCTGCTTCTCACAGTTAAAAAGACAGCAATGGAGCTAGAGCTCAATTGAGCTAGAGCTCAAGTGTGGCTCTGGGCAGCCTGGTCTTGTGGTTGGTGACCCTGCCCATGGCAGGGGGGGGTTGAAACTAGATAATGGTCCTTGTCGACCCAGGCCATTCTATGATGATTCTATGATATGAGGATTCTATGATTTGTTCAACAAATGTTTTACTTTCTTGAAAAAATCTGTATTCTGTTTTATTTCATGTAACAGGATCTATAGAAACGTGGGATAATGCTAGAAGCTGTTGGCAACTCCTGAAGTTACACTGAATGGGACTTTGAATTAGTGTGGAAAGAAATATTCACACAGTACAGGCCTATAACTACATTTTCAAGAGGTCAGGGTGAAGGCCGCCTGTCAGGAGGTGCCAGCAATGAGCTTGCAGAAACGGGAGAGAGACACTGGCAAACTGTGGGCCACACAGGAACACAGCCATGAAGGCAGGCAGAGGTCAGAGGCAGCGGCACATCAGCACTTGCTGTGGGGTCCGGGCACGAGGGAAGTGCTGGTGTAATGCACCTGCGCATCATGGGGTGCCTGTCTCTGTTGGCACTTCTCATCTGTGGTTTGTTGTACATCTGCAGGAGATGTTTTATCATATACCTAGCTCAAAGTGTGCTGAACCCAGAAGGAATCTATACAGTGATTTCAGTCAGATTTAAATTACACTTTTAGAGTGTGGCTCCTTTCCTATGTGAAATGCTCAGTTAAAATAATCTAGACCATTTTACCAAATCCTACAGAGCCAGCTTTTCAAATCAACCTTTGGAAGTGAAGAATTGGTGAGGGATGCAGAGGGGAAAGCTATTGCTTGTGTAGCTTTTGAGGCTGACTTTCCTGAGCCACCTCTTTGCAGGTGAGCAGTGATCAAGCCAACGCTGCGGTGGCCATGGGCTGGGCTGGGTGGAGGAGCCCCCTCTGCTCTTCCAACCCGCAAGCCCATGCACAGCGACACAAACTGCTTCAATCAGGGCAGGATGAGCACCCACGTGCAATTCTTGGTTCCATTATTTTGGTTTATTTCAAATATTGGTTTCTAGTCTGCTGTGGGTGAATAGATGATACCATCATTACCTGCATGAAGCAGGTATAATAAGAACGTGAAGAGAAAAGTAAATATGTGAGAAAAGAGTCAGTCTGATTTTTAAGACATTTCTATTTCAATTGATTTCCAAAACAAAACCTTAAAAAAACCCAACTGAAATTCAATCATGAAAGAAAGAGCAAGAGATATTATTAATGAGATTGTATCTACTGAAATTGGCCAGGTACTTACATAAGCTGCTGAAAGAAATTTGATGCTTAATTCTTTCAGACAATTTAGATGTTGCCAGAGGTGGTGTTCCACCTGCCTACAGGAAACTATCTGCAACTTTACATCTTAAAAAAAAATAAAATTTATATTAATCATCTCATTTACAAGCTACTGGTATTATACATGTTGCTGCAGATTAAATAACTCCTTGGCTGGTTTTCAAATAGTAGAAAACAAGGCTCTGCTCCCACATCTCCCCTTGCTGATTAGGTTGCTATTTAGATTCTTTTTATCGCATCTGGAGCTCTCAGCAGAAGGGATTGTTTGGCCCTGCAAATTAAGATTAAAATTGGTTTGATGACAATCTGATGGAAATGTATCATGTTTTCACACTGACATTTAGGTCTGTGCAGGCAAACAAGTTACTGTGGTGGTAAGCCGGCTAACCAGAAATGACAGGTCATGATCATGATGTTACCTTGTGCTCTATTCTGTAAGCTACCTGAGAGGAATCAGATCCTTCACATTTCCTATGGATACTGAAGGGTCAGATCTTACAAACAGCAATCATTTTGAGCTAGTTGATGTGCTGTTAATTCAGTCCTGGCTTCAGCCTTGGGATCTCCTCCATTTCCTTCCTAAGGAAGGAAAGGTGCCTATGGAGTTAAGGAGCTGAAGAGGTGTATTTAGGTGTGAGGCGGGCTCTCCATCACTTAGTGCATTTGCAGATGGTGACATTCCAAGGGTAAAGGGGTGAGGCATAGTCAAAGGCACTTCTCACCCTTGTAACAGGGCTTATGGTGAACAAATTTTTTTGAGCGCTCTTCACCCTCTTGCTGCTTACTGACAAAGCTAGTCTGCTGCCTGCAGAAGATGTCTCTTCTTGTCATTATGACTTTCAGTGCCTGCTTGTGTCCTTTCTTTCTTCTTTCCACCTTCCCTCTCTTCTTCTGTCCCTTTCTCTCTTCCTCCCACCCTCCATCAGTCCTTCTCTCTCTTCTTTCCTTCCCTCTTTCCTTCCCCTACTTTCTTTCTCTCCTAAGTCACTCTACAACCTCTGATAATAACATCTGGGTTAGGTGATGTTTTCTCCTTCACACAGAAAGTGCTATTCTCCTGCTTTTCACATCCTTAGGACAGCATACTTAAACCTTACCAATTATGTCTCATGAGATACATTACATTTATGCTTCCACCAAGGAGTATTACATTTATCTTGACTGAGATCTTTGCGTAAGGGTTACACGGAATATATGAGCACGGTTAAGGTGTGGTATAATGTTGAGGTTGTCAGGATTGTGTGATTCTACCTTGCTACAAACAAGGACACCACCAAGAGCACTGACAGAATTCAAAGGATCCCCTCAGTTACTCTTCTTGAACCCTATTTTTTCTACTTATTTGCTAGAAGAGAAGGGCCACCATGAGAGACATGAATATATGATGGCATCAGAATTACCTATATGGATATGAGACAAACGTGACACATGATCTAGAAGGGATGCATACCTTTCTGGGTGGTGTCCAGAGGCCAGGAAATCCAGGACACTTCAGATGCCTCTGAGTACTCACGTTTCAGCTACTGCATTGAGCTTTAGATTATGTCTGCAAAAAAACACCACCACCACCACCACACGAACAAATACAAAACAAATAAGCAAATAAACAAAGACCTTACAACACAGTAATTATTCTCTGAAGGGCACATGGAGGCTTACAATTGCACAGAAATACCACTGTTCCTGTTCTACTGAGCACAAGTTCAAGCTTCTGACAGCGGTGGTGGTCCTTCCTGATAATCTTCTTTGCTCACTTTTTTTTTTTTTTTTTTTTTTTTTTCAATTGTATGTGTCTTTGTGTCACTAAGCATTGTATCTACATCTTGAGGTCAGTGTTTTGTGGAGTTAGAACCACAAAGTGTTTGTGTGCCATTGCAGATGGAGATGGCTGGAAGATTGTGAGGCTATTATCAGGCTCCTGGAAGCAAAGGTGCCTTTATTGCATCTCTGCGAGCTTCCAGGAAATGAAGAGAAAGGATGTCTTACAGATCAGTTTCTCCTCAAATAATTGGGATGAACGGGTTGATTATTGATGACATACCATTAAACTATCATTGGAAACACTGAATTGTATTGTTTAACATGGTTCTGGTGAAGAGTTACCATGATCCTGTGAATCATCAGTTTGAGACCCATTATTCCAGTAAACAAGAGATATTATGGTCTCAGCTATTACATCTTATGTTTACTCT
Source organism: Bambusicola thoracicus (assembly GCA_002909625.1). Taxonomy (NCBI): domain Eukaryota; kingdom Metazoa; phylum Chordata; class Aves; order Galliformes; family Phasianidae; genus Bambusicola; species Bambusicola thoracicus. The sequence goes on along the minus strand of PPHD01012719.1, from coordinate 8,092 downwards.
GAGTCCTATGAAGAGGCTTTCTATCAGGGCTTTTGACGACAAGAGATCAAAAGCTGATTATAAAAAATGATAATTTTTTCTGCTTCTAGATATCTGCGCTTCTTTTGGTTCCAAAAGTTACTATCCCATATCTTGCTGTTTCTACAGTGACAAATCAGGGTATTTACTGTATCATAACATACAGGAAAAATGACATCTTTACATTTTGTTCTCGTTGCCTAGGACTGTCTAATTGACTTATCTTCTTTAACCCGCTTTTCTGGTCTGAAAGTACATTCCATGTGGTCATTCTGAATTGTATGATGTTTGCATCATTTAATTCACAATAACATGTCTCCCTGGGGTAGGAAAGGCATTTTACTGATCTTAAAATTCCCTTTACAAATGTGCACAGGCTACCTTAATTTTATGGCACATTGAAAGGAAAACCATACTGTCTCCATCCAAGTACAGAAATTGTAAAGATTAAAAGCAAGCGGGAAAATACAGCTAAATATGATGAAGTGTATAATGAGTGTTGTGTTTAAAAATCACATTTTCTAATATCCATAAGGCAGCAGAAAAAAAGAGTAAAATGAGAAATTTAGAGATCAGCCTGCCTGGAAGAGCAGATCATTCATACACTTCCAATCATGCTTTTTGTGAGAAGGTGGTTACGGGAAGTATAGACAGAAAAATTATTGCTGGTGTCTACTGTAAACTCTAAATAGGCAATAAACTGTAAATATGCAGAATAAAATTGGGATGTAAGAGAAACATCAAGAAGAAAATGAGATAAATGGTTAGAAAACCCACAGAATTAGTTACGTCCAAACTTAAGGCTCTTCCTGGTGATACAAACGTGATCTGAGTGGTGCTTCTTAAGAGATTTTTTGCATACCTATATTATATTTAATTTTGATGGATATCTACGAAAAGGTAGAGAGCGACAAACAGTGGGTGGCTGAGAACGTTTGTACTAGAGAGCTTTCCTCACTCAGGTCATTTGGGGCCTTATGAACATTTTGTTTGCTTGTAAAAAACTGCTGTTGTACACATCAGGTGATCTGAAACACAATGTTGGACAAAAAAGCGTTAAATTATAGAAGGGCTAAACCTTGTGTTCAAGTTACAGCAGACCAAAATGAAGAAAGCTGGAATGTAAAATGTGATTTGAATATAGCTTTGTACTCCTAAGTATGAAACCACTCTCTTCCGTTCTACTTTGTTTTCTCTGATCTTCACCACTGCCTTGCCCATCCTCCAACATTTCAGATCCCAGTAGTCTTTGACTTATTTATACTTGATTTGCCCCGTTCCCATCCAGGTCTTTTTCTTCTAATCTATTCTCTATTTTATTGCTATTCTGTTCTTCCAACCAAGACTTTACTCCAACAGTTGAACATCTCATACCTGAAATACTGTAACACGTTATATTTTGCCTCCATTTTTCTCTTTCTTCCCAAGATCACATTTGTCTCTTTGTCTCAATTTGAGCAGACACCCATTCAACCATCTGCTGCCCGTTCTTCACTGGTTCTCATTTTTACCTCATGTCCCAGAACTGAGAAACCCAAAGAAAGATCTGAATAAAGACAGTACATGTTACTATTCTCTTGTGCCTTCGGAAAAAGCATATTTCAGTCCAACAATTTCTGAATACAGAGTTGGGAGTTCTTGAAAAATAACATTTGATTACAACATCTTCTTTAATGGGGAGCTTATTAGTGTGCTAAAGACCTACCATGTTGGCAAGTGCTGATGAAGCTGCGTTAGCTCTTTCAAGTGCAAGAAACTGTAAGAAATTGTAATAAATACCCTTTTATTCTTTTAAGCCTAGCAGACCTGAAAAACCATCAACCTTGTTTCTGTGCAATGTTGTGCGCAGTGTATTTACATGGAACAGCAAACTATGCTATACCGTCTGTATTAATTGGAGGTACAAACCCAGAAACTTGATAAGGATTTCCATTAGCCTGCGGATGCATTATTCACCACCGTTTTTTGGGGTATAGTCTCTGTTACATATTCAATCATTAATACAGAAGAAAAAGCACTTATTCTTGGAAAATGCCTTTCATGACTGGGATCAGCAGCTTGGAGATCCTAATTGCAGCCTATTAGGAATAATGAGATTTGCATGGTAGAAGCCAGAGAATTAGATGGATAAAGGAAAAAATTCACAACATGAAAGGTTAATATAAACATATACTGCCTGAGAGTGCAAAGAACACATAAATTGGTGGCTCATTACTGCAGACTGACCCATGGGTAAGAATGTCACTCAGCTCGGAGGCTTTCCCAGGAAGTTTGGCTGCAAAAGTTACAAAAGATAAGGACATGCTTGTGGAAACCGCTAAACTAATGAGAGCTGAAAGTTGTTTGAAATATCCCGATGACCTCACAGATGGGATGCTTATTAAGGTATCTGCATCAGCCTCTTTTTTGTCTAACAGACTGTTGTAAAGCTTTGCCGAGGCGTAGCCAACAGTCCGTGAAGGTGTCTCCATGCTTTCTGACATACCAAGGGCATTTTTTTTTTTTTTTGAATGAACTCAAAATGAAAACCAACATGCATGTCCAATTTTTGTTTGTGGGCATATTTGTGGAATAGCACTGGCGAGGCAGTCAACTATGATTACTTCATCAACACGGGGTCTGCCCACTACCTACGTGCGTATCTGCTCGAGTGCGCTGGTCAGGAGCCAACTGCAAATTTAGGTCTTGAAAGTCTGAAGAAAAGCGCTTTATGTGTGAGGGTCCCATGAAGGCTCCATAATGCAATTAAGCCACATTTTAACAAAAGGCTGGACATTTTGCCGGAGCATGACATGAGTAATTAAAATATCATTTAAAACAAAAAAAACAACAAAAACAAATGAGTGTTCTTTTCCACTCTCAGATATTGTTTGAAAAAGATCGAGGGACAGGAGTATGATTTTTGTTTGTTCCAGGATCTCCAGAGGGGAAATCACGGGCAGCACCATAAGCCAGCAAAAATATCTATCTACCCAAGTTCCTATGCAAAGCTATCAGTGTAGCAGCTAACACGCTTATAACCAAAATAGTAGAAAAAAAGATTTTCTTCTCTATTATAAAGAAATAAATAGGTTTTCTAGATGTTTTTCTTAGTTTGTTGTAGATGACTGTGTAAGTATAGAAGTGTTATAGGAAAATCTAGGCAAGGAAGAGACAGGAATATAGAGTATGAATTGGTATGTGGGTTTTGCTTATAGTGAAACGAAGCTAGAATGGCATGAAATCACGGTTTGTCAACTGAAATGGTGACAAACAGTGGTAGGATGAAAAATAGGGTCTGTAATTCCAGCAGCATCCAAAGATGAGAATGGAAAGATAAATGGAAGAGGGAAAAGATTGCATAAGGTGTGCCTAAGGAAGCAGATTTCAGTGACTTTCTCTCAGCAACACTTTTATTTGAATGCTTTCTTTAGGTCTCCCTAAGGTATAACAGTTGTAGTGCTTTTGGCCAGATGGTGCTCAGTATATCCTATGAGACAGAGGTCCAGTGGATATCATGGCTCATTCCCCTTGGTTGTGATAGAGTATGTGGCTGCTATGTCATCTGGTGTATTTAGATGTACAACAGTGAAATGTGGCCTGCAATGCAGGATTCAGTAATAGCCCAAGCACTGCCAAATCCCACAAAAAACGTTTGGTAACCTTTCTTTAGGGGCTTACATTCAGATTTAGGAGCCTAATTTCAGGTTCTCATGACACAAAATTGTACCCACTCTGTTTAGGAAAAGAATAAATGAGAACAAATTGGAGGACTGCTATCTACAGGATCAATTAGGTCTTTCTGTGGGCCCACAAGCCAATAAACCCCCAAATACATGTTCTCTGACCTGGCAGTTTTCTTGCATTACATTCAAAAAGGACCCAATAGCAAGCTACAGAAACAGAAACACCATTTTGCTAAACCCCTTTGCTGACTCATCCTGTTTTCCCCATCAGATTTATTACCTTGCAGAAGTCCCACAAAAATCTACACTGTTTCATCTGGAGCAGATGGGATCCCATCCAGGTGATGCACTGGATGCCCTTGTCCTCTCCCTTCTTCCTGCTACGGGGTCAGTCCTGAACTGAAATCCTGAAGAAACCCAAGGATGATGATTAGAAAAAATCAGGGAAGTTTCCAATTTCAGCTCCAATTGGTCTGAACCACTTGAAGATGGGTGAAGAAGTTTGGCAATGAATCTCAGGGAGTCTCACTTCTAGAAAATACACTTAATGGTGGGGTAACTGTTATAAAAATCTTCTCTGGCTGATGTGATGTTCTTGAGACAGTGGGTCTGCTGGCCAGCAAAGATACGTGTGTTTGCAGAAGGTGCCTGACTCAGCACTCTCTCTGCAACTCCGCTCTTCTCCCTGCTCTCCCAGCCAGTCCAGCAGCCATCCTGGGCTAGGAGTGATGCTTCCGTCCAGACATAATGAGCATCTTGTGGTGAACATTGTTTTTTCACATACTAGTACATTAATATCCAATAGATTTTTTCCCTTATGTACACTGAGAAATAAGTTCATTTTGTGGAATGTTATTCCTACAAACAAAGCTGTTTTATAAACAATTATTCGTACAAATACATTGTGATATTGCCATGACATTTTCATTACACTGAAAAATTGGGCTAAAAATGCTTGAAAATCTGTTGTGCTGTGTCTTTTACAACCCACATACAGTGAGGAGGGAAAGAGCAAGTCCGTGATTATTCTTGGAAGTTACTCAAAAGAGTGAGGAAAGGGCATAAATATTCACACTGGAAGTGTGTCATTTCCAAGCAGCCCTGGTTATTCCGCTGTACGACACAGTATACAGTGAGAGTGGATGTGTGCTGATGGTGCTGGGGGGTTGCTCCAAGTATTCAAGTTCAGCAAAGGTTGTAATTCAGTCTTTATAACCCTGTGCTGGGTCTGAACTTCTGAACTCAGTATTGTCTTGGGTTTGTCTCCTGCCTGTATGCCCATCTGCAGCTGCGATACCATTACATTTCCATTTTCCCCAGTGAGCTGTCACGTGATTGTATTTTGAAATGAAATGGAAAGTGATTTATTGTGCTCAGTTTTTTTCTCTTCTGTGGATGGATGCAAATCTAGGGCAATTTCCCATGCTCCTGCAACTAGACTTAACTTGAAAATGAAAAAAAAATCTAGAATCAACAAATGAGAAAAACATTCCAGAACGCTAGAAAAATAGGAGCATTTCTCCCTGCCTTCCTGTGTTGATACAGCAGGTTTCTGCTGAGGTTGCTAATGACTGTGAAATGTCTTACCCATAAGTTCTCTGAACCCCTCAGTGTAATTACATTTCATAATGTTGTGCAACTGAATACACAAAAGACATTAAAATAACAGTCATGTAATACTGCTGAATTCTCGCTGTTGAAGCTATTGTAAGTTCAAGATAACTGCTACAAAGAGCTGTTTCACAGAATTAAAGTAGCTGTGAAAAAATGAATTCAGCAGGAACTGATGATAAAACTCACCGTGAATATTACTTGACTGGTAATACAACAGAAATCCAGTCAGTAGATAAGCTATCCAAACACTGAAATAGATGGGCTATACTGATGTTAAATGAGGCACCTATTAAGTATACGTCATTTAAATTACTAAATTTACAGTAATTGATGTTGTTCTAAGCTCTCATTTTATCCTCATACTCTCAGGGGATGAATTTCTGCCAATCTTAGCCACATACACAAGCAATTTTTCTCCCACTGGGACTGTGTTATTTCATGATGTGTGAGTTTTTTCATGTGGAAGATTGTCTTAGTTTTTTACCTTGTTATTTTAGACTGTAAAATTTTAGGGTGTGTATCTCTATGTCGTGTGTAGCCCATACCATCCCAGGGCCCTTATCTCTATTGAGGCTTTTAGTATTATGGTACAAATCACAATACTCTTCAGAAGAAAAGAAACATCAGCAGCTGGGTTTTCAATTTGCCTCATTCATCTAAGGAGAGCTTAGCCCATTCTTAACATGGCAAAGTTACTACAATGTGAGTGATGAGGAGAGTCCCTCCTCAACAGAGGATTGCATATGGTATGGCCAAAATACTCAGACTGGAACCAATTTCCTCCATAATGTTGGCAGGCACAGAGCTCTCAGAGCCAGAGAGATATCCAGGGGCTCATGTGGGGTTGATAAGAAAACAGTTCAAGTGTATGGCATTTCTGGAGAGTTTCAAACCCGGGAGCTTGGGAAGTCCTCTCCATTGGCTCCTATCAATCCTGACTGCTGATTTTTGCTTCGGTATTTTCTTTTTCCAGTCAAAACAGAGAAGGACAATCAAAAGTCTACAATATCAAATTCCTTCTCTGTTACTGAAGGAAATTCTAAGAAACAGGACAAACGGAAAAGGATGATGATTTATTTGTGATTTTTCTGCGTAGTGCTATCTGCAATGGTCACCGTGTAACCCAGGGGCTGCTTAGGGGCCTGGGAAAGGGGCAAGAATTTGTGGAGACATACTGCATTTTCTTGGAACAAAATGTAATTCGATAGGAAAGACAAGATCCTGCAAGCAGGATAAGGCAGCAGAAGCAGCAATAATAGTCTCCAATTTGGCAGGCAGCAGTGAGCTTTGCATCTTGCTTGGCATCGGAAGCCCATTGTGGTAGCTCCCAATGATTAATTTTGAGGATAACAACCTCCTTCCCAGTGCTGTGACCTGTGGCAGTAAGGGTGATGGGCTCCCCTTCAGATTGAATCACAGCACGATGGCTGAGTTGTTTTCTTAACCCTAACAAGATCTGTCATTAAAAGTTACCGAAGCCTGGCTTTTCCTTGCTCTGTCATTCCCTGTCAGCCTAGGCTGTGGGTCCCGCATTCTTTGAAGCCACCCGAGCTGCCACTCGCCTCACTGCCCCGCTTTGGCTACGTAATGGCAGAGGGCAGCTCTGCAGCTGAGTGCCCAGCAAGGCCAATGAACCATGCCTGGAGGAAAGGCCAGTGCTGAGGAAGCTCTGTTGTATTGCAAGAGGCTACGACAAACAGTAGTTGTGCAAGTCCTCTGCCAAGGAGAAAGTGGCCTGATTGTGCATCTGGTGCCATGCAGGTTGCTTAATGAAGGAAGGATGGGAGTTCTTTGTGTTTAAGGTTGTTGACATTACATAACTGTACTAATGACCTGATGATTTTGGCTGGCAAAACAGTCTCATTAGCTAGGATGCTCAGCTATTAGTTAGGAGTTCTTTATGGTATCCCTTCAAAATTATAGAATGTATAGTTTCAGATTCATTCAATACCACTGTACTTCAAATGTGCTTCCCACGCTGGCCAGTGGCTGCAAGAAAACATGGGTTGATGTTCTCTCTCCAATGCACTGAGCTCCCTATGTCTTTTAAATATTTACAATGTTCTTCATCCCCCACTCCTCCTGACTTCAGTAAGTAAATAGAGTTCTTGAAGCAACCATGACTCAAACGTGCTCCTGCCGACACAAACTAAATTGAAGTAAGCCAAAGATTTACAAATTGGAAACTTGTAAAAAATGTATTTCATTTTTATTGAATGAAAACGTTAGCTGTAAGTTCCCGAGTCCTTCTGGTCTGTGCCCAATTACATGTGGTAAGCTCTTGCTCTTGTCCCAAGTTTACGGTTGTGCATGATGATCTGCAGAGTAAGTCTGTTTACAGCTTTATTATTCAGTAAATTTCATTTGCATGGTTTATTGGTAATTAAAGTAGTAAACACCTTGGAGTCAATAGTTCACCCAAATAACTTCAGTGAGAGAAAATAGTCTGAAGAAAGTCCAATGAAAACACAAACAGCCGCTGAGGACCCTTTTGCCTTTTCTTTTATTCCTGCTCAATTCTTGGCTTACGTATTTAACAGCAGGACAAGGGGGAACAGTTTTAAGTTGAAAGAGGGAAGATTTAGGTTGGATGTTAGGGGGAAGTTCTTTACCAGGAGAGCGGCAAGGTGCTGGAACGGGCTGCCCAGAGAGGTTGTGGATGCCCCGTCCCTGGAGGTGTTCAAGGCCAGGTTGGACGAGGCCCTGGGCAACCTGGTCTAGTAAATGGGGTGGTTGGTGGCCCTGCCCGGCAGGGGGGTTGGAGATTCATGATCCTTGAGGTCCCTTCCAACCCA
>PPHD01012718.1:7292-17837 GCA_002909625.1 Bambusicola thoracicus | reverse complement strand
CTAAGCAGAAGTGTTCAGTAAATATTGTTCTTCATCAGGAAAAACAAAATAACTATTGATATCAAATGACGACAAAGCAATTTAATTTTAAGAACAACAGGGGACAATGTTAATCACCATTTATTTTTATATTTATATAAAATATTTATATTTTAAGTATGTCTGCATAAATACCATGTGAGAGTTTGAAGGAGCCAACCTAATTGTTTCCTGGCTCATTCACAGTGAAGTATTTAATTCAGTCCTTAAGCAATGTGGGTATTAAAAGGCCCAGGGCTTTTTTTGTAAGGTCTTGACATTCAGAGAAATAGAGTTTTGCCAATGCTACCTGTGTTGATCCCCAGAAAAATATGAAAAGCACGTGACGTATACTCAGTTTATATAGAATGACTGAAGTTCATGCAATCTCTGAATATATGTATTGATTTAAACAAGTATTGATTTGATTAGTGAAACAGCCAAAGGAATTTTTTTCACTGGATTACACATTTAGTTGATAAAAAGAATAGTGTTGATGTAATAACAGCAGACTTATATAAGCAAGTTGACTTGAGATTCTATGACATTTTAAACAAAATAGAACCATACAATATCAACATGGCATGTATTACGCAGACTAAAGTCTGCCAAACAGATAGAAAACCTAATCTCTCAATTTATCAAGAAGGACATTTTAGATTTGATTATCATTTTTTAGTACTTCCAGAAATTTCATAAAAGGATTCTTTGGCACTTTCTTCTACTTTTTTCATTATAGTGGAAAAAATCACATGTAATGAGACCCAGTGGGTGGAACCCTGAAGTTAAATGGAAGAGCAATTAGCCATAGGAAGGGCTCTTTAGGCATTACAGTAGAGTCCTCTCCTATATATACTTGAAAATTGGGATTGATTACTTTTCCAGAAACAGTTTTGTAGATTATTTGTACATGAAGTCAGCAAAATCCTATGACTAGCAGTATAAAAAGGTGAGGCAAGAGGATGGCCCCTTCGGGCCCTACAATTTCTGAACTGCATTTGTCAGAGCATTTGCCTGGCTAAACCCAGGCAGTATGCACGGATTCACAGGCTGAAACACAGACAAGAAAAGAACTGTTGCTATTATAATGAGTTTTGATTCTGGCTTCAGTGGAGACAAGAAGAAGCATGTGAATGTGTATCTACTATTACTACTACTTCTATCGACTACTATTAGAAATGCATGCAACCAGTGCTGAATAGAATCCAGAATAAATCCTTGTTTCATCCAAAAAAAGGTCTCTGAAGTATTTCATCTTGCAACTGGCTGCATTTTACTGTGAAAATGAAAGGACACATCATCAACTGGCAGCAAAATGCACCTTGGACTGTGTGCTGTGTGACTGTAAGCCCCCATCACTGAAGGGAACAAAGGAACAAAGCACAGGTTTTTGTTCCTAAATCGGAATTATGCATCTCTTGAAGTTTAAGGGAATAACAGTTTCATGGGCTTTGCTTGAAAGAGGGCTTATCTTTTCTTTTGTACATGTAGAGCAAAGTCAGACTGAATCCATACAGTTAATTATTCCAGTGCAAAATGGTGGAAGAAAGCGGTGAGACCCACACGTGAGAAGATAGAATTAGCCAATTTTAGTGAAGTAATTATATACAAAGCAAGTGAAATATGAAAGTGTTTGTAGTAATTATTATCTCTAAGGCATGGTGCTAACACCGGCATCAGCTCTTACAGTTAGAGGTTATGTTTAATGGGCTTCCTCTGTAGTGCCAGAAGTCCATCTCTAATAGGGCTCTTCACAAGCTGACAGTGAGCAGGTAATATTAACTACTAAGTAATTAGGCTTCATCTCTTCTGCATGTCTCTCTTAGTCTGTTATTGAGCCTTAGCCTAGAATAAAACCTCCAAAAAAACACTTATTTCGGTTCCTGAAGAGAATTATGTTATGGTTGTTACTAAACAAAAAAGAAGGTTGGCAGATACATCAGGATTCTTATGCTTGGATTTAGGTAAAAAACTTAGAGGTGAACATAACAACCATATAATAATGCTTAAATACCATTTTTCTACTGTATTTATAGTGACTGCATTGCTAATAATGGCAGAATCACAGAACAGCTCTGGAGATCACCAACCCTCTTCATGCAGAGCCACCTACAGCAGCTTGCTTGGGGCTATGTCCAGTTGAGTTCTGAATAGCTCAAGGATGGTGAACCCACAGCCTCTCTGAGCAACCTCTTTCAATGCTTGAATACCTTCATGCTCATGGTTAAGGATGCACTGAGCCTCCTTTTCTCCAGGCTGAACAGACTCAGGTCTCTCAGCCTCTCCTCATATGAGAGGCACTCTTAGTCACTGTTTGGTAGACTCACTTTCAGTATGTCCATATCTCTCCAAGGGACAGAAACAGTCAGAGTAGGCCAGCACTGGGCACAGAAGTCCAGACATGTCTCACCAAGGCTAAGCAGAGGGGAAAGGTGTCAGATGTTCACCTTCTTCAACTCCCTACCAACACTGCATAATGTAGCTGAGGTTGTTGGGCTGCAAGGGCACACTGCTGGCTCATGGTCAGCTTGGTGTCTGCCAAGACCCCCACATCCTTCTCTGCTAAGCTGCTTGCCATCCACTTGACCACCAGATTGACTCGTAGAGTGCAGCTAATACATGCAGTTTCACTTAATCTTACTCACACCTACTGACATACGTCATGCTAGTGTTTGGTTGAATTTTTCATCTACATGTATAATTACCACTGGGTATTGTAATCTTGCTCATGCGAACACACACATCATTGTAGGAGAAGCAAGTTTACACTAAGTATTCATATAACAGTAATGATGATAGGAAAAAAATACAGCTTTTTTTAAACTAAGAAAAAATGTATTGAATTACAGTGAAATTTATTTTAAATGAGTACTTGATTAGGTGTGAAACGGAGAAGTATTTATCAGTCTGCATAACATATGATACAACATAGCAGAAGACTGCCTTAATAAGTGAATATCATCACTGTTTTTACTATGATAGCACCCTACTCATGAGAGCACAGCAGAGGAGATCACCAAGCTCTCTGACAACATTCAAAAAGAAAAGGAGGATCAAGAAAACAGAGATGAAGTCACTCATCCAATCTCACAGCCACAAAGATGGAAACTGAATCCAAATCTCCTGAATTCCAATCCATTCATGTCATTAAAGGTACATGTAAAAAGAGCCCTGATGGAACAACTTTTCTTCATATTTTGTCAGTTTGCTGAAGGGAAAACATCCCCAAAGATGGTGATTTTCAGTTCTGTTTCATCTAGAAATGTTTATTTTCTCGGCACTTTATCCATATTGCTCCAAAGGCAGTTTCTGATTTAAGATCCCAGGAAACCAGACCTGGGATCTTCTGCAGCCACCTGTGTGTTGACATAGGAACCCTCCTGAGTCTGAAAAATCTGCTGAAGTGCCATTGCCTTTTCTAGCAAACTAAAGTGAACATGACCAGGTCAGATCTTACAGTGGGTTGTTCCATGCCTTGGAGATGCCTATCTCTCTCCAGAACAGAGGATGAGAAAGCTTTGATTACTACCTTAAACAAGATCCATGTCTTTCCGACAGCTCGATGATAGGTGAGATGAACCCAGCAATGTATGTGCGATATTGAGGTGTATTCTCCTCATAATGAATGCCAGCAATCTTTCTAATTAAGAACTAGATTTGAGAGCATATATCAATTGGAAAACAGCTGACAAAAAAACCTTAATACAACAGATTAAAAGAATAAGGAAGAGGAGGAGCAGTCTTCATTGTTTTCTCGAGTCCATTTAAAGCAATTAAAAAGAATGCTTTGATCTCTTCTCTTTCAAAATAACTGTCCTGCAGTCTGGGAGAGATCTTTTCCCAGATCAAAAAGACAACAGAAAAGTTACCCTGGATGAATGCTGTATAAATTTCATGGGAGCAGTTAAATAAAGCCTAATTTTTCATTAAAGTTTAAGAAGTTACTGTAATTAGAAAAGTCTTTTAAACTGTACTTTGCTCATATATGGCACAGCAGTCTGATAATGAAGAAGCAAATTAAATACCAGTTCCCAGAAGGCCCACCACTGCTGAAAGTCTAGTCTTGTTCTAGTCTCTGGATTTCATCAGGAGAACTCAAAGCTTTCACCACAACTTCATGATAAACTCCTTTCTATCATCTCACGGCCTTGGGAATTTTTGCTGAATGTTGGCAATTTGAATGAGTGTGTAATCTGTACAATCATAAAATCATATAATGGTACAATACAGTATTGATGTTAAGTTTAGGCTATCTATGAATTCAAACCCTTTAGCACCTTATTTAACTGACCAATATTATTGCCTGCCCTGATTATCACAACAGGACTTCAGTTCTCCATATTTGCTCAGAGGAGCTCTTAGGCTCTGCCATCCATCAGTTCTTAAAACAAGGACGCAGCTAAGAACACATATATTGCTAGCAGCAAAAGATCTGTCAGGTCACAGTCCCTTGTAGTTGTGATGTGCACCATTTTCAGAAGGATCGAACAGGCAAATGTCAAAGTCCCAGACCTTTAAGAAAGCCTAGACCTTTATTAGCTTTGCAGGAAGACTTAAGTTACATGCTTCTAAATCACCTTTGAAAATTCAAGTTCTTGGTGGTGGTGTTTTTTTAAGCCTTCTGTAATTCTGTTTTTCATGGAAAAAAAAAACATTGGTATTATCCTATGGATTGCACACAGTGGGTTCTTGACAACGGAAGGGGAAAGGATGCAGAGGAGAATCTGTCAGCATGCAATACCTCACTGTGACTGGCCGTAAGTTAGAGGATTTATAGAATCACAGAATCCTTAGAGTTGGTAGGGACCTCTGAAGGCCATCTAGTCCAACTCCCCTTCAGTGAACAGGGACACCACAGCTCGATCAGGTTGCCCAGGTCCTGATCCAGCCTCACCTTGAAAGTCTCCAGGGACAGGGCATCAACCACATCTCTGGGCAACCTGTTCCAGTGCCTCACCACCCTCACTGTAGAAGATTTTTTCCTTATATCTAAGCTAAATCTACACTCTTTGAGCTTGAAATATTTATTTATGGAATAAATGGTTTGTCTTACCAGAAGCAGTGTTGATCCTCTCATAAAATCTAATGTGCTCCAAGAGGTAAAGTGATGCCAGGCCTCTGCACTACAGCTGGAGCTTTTCCTCTGGGAGTAGGGGAGATCTCTGAGAGGAGACAAGGGCGTGGATCTGCATCTTCCCCTCTCACTAGTGAGTTAATTCTGCTTTCAGCCCATGGAATACCTACAGTGAAAAGAGAAACTAATTGTGACTATCCACAGAACCCAGCGTAATTAAAGCCAGACATCTTCACTGTTGTAAACAGAACAAAAATAGCAATGCCCCTGTCAGCAGGCATGCAAAAAGATGTCAGCAAGGATTTGGTAGAATAAGAGTTAGGACACATGTAACAGTATGGTGGGTAGATGGGAAAACCAGACTGCAAAACGTACAGGGTCAGACAGCACAGCCTGAGCCATGCTTTGCACATTCCACCCACTGCCTCTGAACATCAAAATCCACTAAGAGGAGTAGGAAACAGACAGGAATTCTGACTTGTTAAGATATATCATAAGGAAAGGTCAGGATGCCAAAGCCAGATTCACCAGCGCTACCGTAATGCCCAATCTGCAGCCACGCTCCTGAGATGCTGCACATCCTACAGTGACCTTTGCCTTGGCACCAAAGCAGCAGGAAGGGCGGGTAGCAGAGAGAATCTTGGGGCATTGGTAACGTGGTATTCAATGAGAGTCAAAAAAAAAGGGGTGAAAACAATTTATATCAAATCCTCAAATTGATTTTTAAACGCATGATTTGCAATGCACAATCTTCATCTGTCACATGAACATAGAGACTGACACAGTGGAACAAATCAGTCCAATTTAATTAATTAGCTGATGCTTCAGAAGAGAATGCACGATGAAATATTCAGTCATACTACACCCCATGACTGGCCTATACACTGAAACATAAGGATTACTAATGGTTGTTTTCTTAAACATCCGATTTATTTTCTGGTGAGTACCCACATTTTCCATATTATTCTTGCCCAGGTACCCTCTTGATTCCAAAAAAATTTACAAAAATAAACAAAATATACTCTATTTTAAAATGCAGTCTATACTTTCTTTTCAGTTGAAAGGCATTTCTGTCCACTGCATTTGCAGTCAGACAGAGGGGTGAGTGTGCATCCAAGCCATGCGCCTTCATCAGGTAGGCCTTTCAGTTTCGGAAACTTTCTCTCACTTATTTTATTTGATTTATTACCCTTACTTTCAATTAGATTGTATTATACTGTGTTATCTCGCATTCCAATACCACAGTCAGTAAAATAAGTTTTGCTCCATAGATCGTTGCCGCTGCTCCGTTCTCTTTTCCCTCTCTGAGCCCAGCTCCCGTTCCCCTACCCCTTTCCCTTTTCCCCTCCAATTTTTTGGAAGCCAGAGGGCCCACAGGCCCTCCCTGTCACGGGCATAGATTGATCTAGATTGATCTAGATAACTCCGTGACAGCTGAAAAGTGACTAAGAAAACACAACAAAGAGTGTTAAAATATCAGCGATGGTCGCCTGGCCTTCCCTGGGATTTACAGATAATGACTTGATCTCTCCAGTGATTGCAACCCAATCTCAGGAAAAATCTCTCAACAATCTTCATGCGACATATAAAAGGTTTCCAAATTCTGTGTCATCTTGTACATTTGTCTAGATATTTTAACTGATTAGTGGGTCTGTAATGCCTCATTTTGGAGATACCTAGTTGAATGCCTCTTAAAGAAGCTTCCCTTCCAGATAGCAGTGAACTCTCTCCTCTTTATACAGGTTGATTTATGCACTTTTTAAAGATAGAAATAAAGAAATATATTTGCTGATAATTAAAAAACATATATAACTAAATTTACAGCTACGCTACAATTCTTACATGGTGAAGCAGAATTTCTCTCCTGTGAACAGTTATCAGGGGATTGTGTATTACAGATCCACTTCTGGCAGAGCTGAGGACCACTTCTGAAGGCCTTGAAGGGCCCATGTAAAAACTGTTTCTTCAGTCTGTCTTTCAATAAACTACCTAGCAAGTCCACTTGCCATCAATTTCCGATCTGGAAAATCATAGAATCATTTGGATTGGAAGGGACCCTTAGAGGCCACCTAGTCCAACTCCCCTGCTTTGAACAGGGACACCTACAGCTCCATCAGGTGCTCAGAGCCCCATCCAGCCTGACCTGGAGTGTCTCCAGGGATGGGGCATCCACCATCTCTCTGGGCAACCGGTGCCAGTGCCTCACCACCCTCATCACAAAAAACTTCTTCCTTATATTCAGTCTAAGTCTCCCCTATTTAAATTTGGACCCATTTCCCTTTGTCCTATCACAACAGACTCCACTATAGAACCTGTCCCCTTCTTGTTTATAGGCCCTCTTTAGGAAATAATTGATGTCAAAAGCTGTGTTGGATGCTTCAACACCAACCTGTTCCCAGGACCCTCTGACAATGAATGCTCCCAGGAGAGCTTGCTGCTGGGCCAGGGCTTCCATCACCGCTCATCTGTGTGCTGAGAATTGAAAGTTTAATACATAGCCTATTTAAACAAACAGTAATTACACTTATTCCTACAGGCTCTGCCTTGGGATATTTAGTGAACAGCTTTTAGCTATTAGCTTGGCTCATTGCTAAATCACTTACCTACAGGATCACTGCGTGCCAAATTCTTCCGCTGTCTGCATCCCATCCAGCAGACACCGGCCTTGCTGGGCATCATCTGCGTGCCATAGGAATGGAAATAATGTTCAGAGTGCTCTGAATAAATTAACTTGTCATTGGAAGTCTGGCACCCCTTTGCTCTTTGGCTATCAGACTCCCTGATACCATATTAAAAGATTGGTCGCTGATACCATTGACAGCTTTATTACTGCTAAGTGACAGCCTGTGTCAGCAAATCAAGAGGAAGCACAGCAAGAATGTGAAAAGGTTGAAAGCAATAAAGACAACACAACTGTTGCCATGGCAAAGAGCAGCATCCAGCAGCCAGCAGGACCACGGCATGACAGCCATTCTCAAGCGCTTCCTTCTCCCTGGTCATACTTTTAAAGCACCGGGAGCAGGCAGAAACCAACCCGTACTGATATGATTCGAGTTTGCATCTTCAAAGCCCGCAGGGAAGCTGGCTCCCACTCCTCCAAAGCCACGCTGTTTTCCTTTGTCTCTGTGCTTCACACACTGCTCTCTGTGCTGCTTTCTAGGCAGCTGTGTGGACAAAGGAAAACAAGTCACTCACAGCATGTTGCTCAGTTCTAAAGCTTTCCAAATCTCTTAATTTCTATTCTGAAAGTTTTGCCTCAAAAATGTGGCAGAAAACAAAAGAAACGGCTCATTTAATGTAGGAGGGAGATTAAAACTGGATAAATGTCCCTTTAATTACCAATATTCAATATTAATTTTACTCTTTGTCTATTTTGGATAGAAGCACTTCTTTCCGTTGAGGGTCATAGCACAGCCATCCATCTGCAGTGACCTCAATAGCTAAATAAGGAGGAAGGATTACAGAAGCAGAAGAATCTTTTTTTATGTGTGTGGCTGAGCCTGATCTTTAATATCTGTACTGGTGATCTGGATGAGAGAACTGAGTACAGCTTACCCTCAGTAAGTTTGCAGATGAGACCAAGTTAGGAGGAAGTGTCCCATCTGGCAGTGTGCCCAGGTGGCCAAGAAGGCCAACAGCATAATGATCTATATCAGCAATAGTGCAGCCAGCAGGAGCAGGGAGGGGATCGTCCTTCTGTACTCAGCTCTGGTGGGGCCACACCTCGAGTACTGTGTTCAGTTTTGGGCCCCTCACTGCAAGAAAGGAATTGAGGCCCTGGAGTGTGTTCAGAGAAGGGCAACAAATCTGGTGAAGGGTCTGGAGCACAGGGCTTATGGAGAGTGGTTGAGGGAGCTGGGATTGTTCAGTCTGGAGAGGAGGAGGCTCAGGGGAGACCTTATTACTCTCTGCAGCTGCCTGAAAGGAGGCTGTGGCAACATGGGGGTCAGACTCTTTTCTCATATAACAGTAGCAGGTAATGACCTCAAAGTTGTGCCAGGGAGGTTCAGGTTGGATGTTAGGAAAAAATTTATTCTCTGAAAGAGTAGTAATGCATTGGAACAGGCTGCCCAGGGAGGTGGTAATGTCATCATCCCTGGAGGTGTTCAAGAAATGTGGAGATGTGGCACGGAGGGACATGGTTTGTTGGGCAGCATTGATGACAGTTGGACTAGACAGTCTTACAGGTCTTTTCCAGCCTCGATAATTGTATGTTTCTGTGATTCTCCTTGTATGCAAGAAGATGGCAGAAGCCCACCTTGCCGCAAAGAATGCCGCATTAATAGTGACTGTCTTTGCAGTACTGACGATGCTAGTTCAAAGTACTTGGCTCCAACTTAACAACATTATCTTTAAATGAATTCCCTTCTTGATTAAGACACATTAGTACTTTATGTATTCTAATTATCATTTTAAATAAAGTTTTTGCCAGAACAAATGTATCATCTCACTGGCAGAAACTCCATTAGCAACTTCCCAATGTCTTATGAAGACAAGGACGGCAAACCCGGCCAATTTAACACAGGTTGACAAGCGTTAGTCACTTATGCATCTTCTCTTACTCTCTTCCTAATATGACAAATACTGGGCCTAAACATAACCTTTCTTTCAATTAATGTCTCTGTGATGCTAAATGAAATTACACATTGCAAAATAACAGAAAAAGTGATCATTTGTCAATATATTCTGTTATAATCTGTCCCGATTTAAAAGTATCTCCTACTTATAACAGTTTTGAAGGGGGAAAATCAGTAAATTTCCCATAAAGGCTCATGTAACCTGTATCTGCAGCTCCATGAAGATCCTAAAGCACACATCCTTCATGTTGTCTTTGTAAATCCTATTCCAGCTCCCAGAACTCTGGTAGGCTATCAGGAACTTAAATGAGACTCTTAGTGTATACATGATTGCAAAGTCCTTAATGTGCAAACAAAGGAGTTCTGAATCTCAGAGAGAAGGAAGCACACTTTTATAGCAGTAGAAATTTAGCATCGCTACTTTCTTTTACATTTATAGGAGCACTGTGTGAAAATATACATAGAGCAGTCTGGACAGGCCTCCCAGTGTGTGCGAGGACTGTCTCTTTGTAGATGTGTGGTATTGACTACCCACACTTGGAAAGAGTAGGCAAAATAAGAACAAGGGTGTCTCGCATTGTTGCTGTAGGAAAATTTTTGCCAGTGAAGGCAAGATAGGCAGCTCTAGTTTAATGGAAAACAGGGAAAGCAAAGCACTCCCAGAAGGCCTGCCACATCTCACAGCCCTTGAGCCTCCCAGGCAATGACCTCTAGCTTCCTAAAGAAACTTCTCACAAGTGCACAGTAAAGCAGAGGCTGAAAGTTTATTTAACTGCCTTGTTCTGGTCCAGTAAAATTCAATGCATTGTCCTCTGCACCGCAGTTCTGCCACAGTGTTTGTCTGAACCCAAGGAATGCACAGTGCTTTGTTGTATG
>PPHD01012717.1:0-17837 GCA_002909625.1 Bambusicola thoracicus | reverse complement strand
GAGACCTCCAATAGGAAAACTCAAGCTCAATCAGTGTTAATCTTGAAAGGCACAGGTTCGAACCCCTTCAGGTGGCACAAAGGAAGGTATGAATAAGTGTGCTGATACACGGTTAGGCCATGTCCATTGTAATGGTGCAGATAGTTGCAGGTAAGTATTGCGGAGTTGCATTTTCTTAATTTTCTTTACCTCAGTGTAAAATGTGGATTAAATCTCTCCTGAAATGTGGAGGACTAAAACACAGCTCATTATTTTTTTTCCTCAACTCAGTAACGTCAGGGGGTCTATGAGTTTTGTTTGCAGGGAGTCTGCATAGCACCTGTAACTGCTGTGCTGTAACTTCACTGTTTTACGTTAGGGCTGGTTATTTTTCTTTCAAAATGGATATTGGGCAAGTAGCAATCTCTAGGTTTGTTCTGTGTCTCACTAACAGGCAAATCTAAAATCAAGCTCTACCTAGAGCTTGGTCATCTATTCACTTGCTTATTCCCCAGTTCCCAACCTGTTGCAAGTCTCATCCCATACTTAGCTCCTCTGTTTCTTTGAGTGGCATTACTTTCATTGTTGGCTGAAGCGTGGCTCTAACTTTCCTAAATGACTAACTAGCACAGGATTTCTTCATATGAATGTGTTGTGTGGATTCCCTCAAAGGGCATCCAAGTCAGGGCAAATCCACAAGGACCAAGCCACAAAAATATGTTGTTGTCCTTCCTTCCCCACCCTTTTTATTTTTGCCTGTTCTAAGCAACCGTAAAATATCTGCTACACACTTCAGTGATGCAGAGGGAATAATTATCAGCCCTGGGCCAAGTCACGTACAGAAGCAATAGAAGAGTATTTTAACTGAGCAGGAATGTTATTTATCTCTACAGTACTTACATTTAACCGTGTTTTAAAAAAAAAAAACCTCTTCTTCTGACCAAAACAAACCTCCAAACACAGATGTTCACTAAATATCCAAACATGAACAAAAGATATTCAGAGAAATTTGAGGGAAAACACTAAGAACCTAAATCCCCAAATCCTTATGCAGATTTTATTCAGTCAGAACTTTCTCTTAATTAATTGAGGTTGAACAATGAGTAAAGCTTTCAGAATTTAACTATTTGTTTACATAACATAATTGTATTTTTTAAAAATCAAGCTTTGTAAATTCTTGCACTTCTATATAGAATTACACCAGAAAAGACACAATATAAACAATCTCCTAAAAGCAGTGAAATTAAAGCCAAAATCTTTTCACAAACTTGAAGTTTGCAGCCACAAAGCATAAATGTGCCAAATTCCAGTATGTGGGTCACTTGCTTTGCCAGATCATCCAGTCTGTTAGTGGACTTGTATCTTTTGTCCAGAGGGGGGAGAAGATTAAGTATTTTGACTGCTTTCAGCTTTTTGTGTTTTATGGACAAATATGTTATAATGGAAAACTGGAATACAGAATGAATTAGATTTTGATCATGGCTGTGAATTTGCTTTCTTAATATCTATGTTGTCAGATTCCATTCTAACAGTTTGGTATGCACATTGCAACATCTACCTACTGCCAGAACAGGCACTAATTGGCTGAAGAGGTATGAATCGGTAAACTGAATTACTGCCAAAGCTCATCAAAAACAAGGTATTTGCAGGGCATTTTGAACAAACATGCACAGCTATTGTCTCTGCTTTTCCTCTCCTGTCAACAAATACAGAAATTCAGATACCAAAGCTTTCTAGAAATTTCACAATCAGTAAAAATAAAAAAAAAAAAAAAAAAAATTTAAGATAATGTGGTTTTAATTATTGCTCTCTTCATGCATCACCCTGGCAAATCATCTGATCTTTCAAAAAAAGTTCCTTATTATGAATTAAAATACTGTCATTCTGTGAATCAATAACAGCATTTCTTACGCATGTGTTAATGGGAACATATAATACACTTGTCAGAGCATATCACTATAAATCTGGTACAACATAATCAAATAATTACTAGACTAAAATTCTCCATAGTTGAGTCTCATAGGTAGTTTTGTGACCTGTGATACTAATTCTGCAGTTGAGTGTTGGGGGTGCACTGTACTAAGCACTTGTTTAAAAAAAAAAAAAAAAGTTATGGAATAATCTATATGCTATTATCAGGAACAATGTACACTGTGCAAAACCAAAGATCTGTTCAGTTAAATGTATTCTTGTAGCAGGTTTTGTATTTTATGCTTTGAGTGAGCTTGTCCCTTACTGCCTATCATGCTCAGGACAGCCATTTAGATCAGTAGTTCTTAGGCTGCATTCTTCAGATGTGCAGGGCTTTTTGTTTTTAACTATAGCATTTCTGTGTTTTGGCTTTCCAATGTGCAACATGTGATCTTTGTTAAAACCCTGCTGTGGAATGCTGACATACATACAGGATTATTTTCCCTGCCAGGAGTTCATATAGATTTATATGAAGTTTTAAAAAATGCATACTCAACTTTTATTTTCCATTCAGAAAGAGATACAGCTGTCATGTTGGTGGCAAATAGCTTTTAATTTTACACTTTTGGATGAAAGGAATAGACATCTTTTTTGACCACACTGTGGCAGGATATAACTACATCCTATGAGTTGAGAACCACATACACTATCAGTTACCTACTGAATATAACATGCCAACATCTACAGGAAAGAACTATTCCTAAATTAAGCTTACCTTTAAAAAAAAAAAAAAAACCTTGGAATCTGCTTGGAATCTACAGTTGGGATTATACATTTCTGCATTTCTGAACCTGAGATTTCTATCTGTGAGCACACAGTGGGGAAAAAAAAAAAGATACCACTTCCCAGAACGATGGTGATACAATAGGAAAGAAAAAAAGATTTCTGCAAAGACTGGAAATAAGTTGTATGTCTTCTTTCCAGGGGCTAGTAGCAAACACTTTTCTCACAAAGCCCAGGCTTAGATAGTGTCAGTGGAAACATTTCTCTGGATAAAGGGATGGAATCACTTTTCTAAGCCACGTATTGACTGCAGGGCCAGACAACAATCCTTGCAAAGCAGTCTTTGTGGCACTATATGCCCTGCCCAAATGAACTGACACAATTTCTCTGGTAATCCCCTCAAATCTCAACCTTGCTGTAGAGTTTGCACCTGTAGAATGCAATATTTTCTTCTTTTTTCTTCTTCTTATACCCCTGCTCATTCAATTTGCTCAGACAATGCAATGGCAAGCCAACTGCAGCACAGCAGTAGGGCATGGAAGTGGAAAACATGTGTGTGCCATCTGTGGGGCACTCAACACCCCAACATCTGCTAACCACATTCCTGGGTTGTATGGCCAGATCATTTCTTGAGGTCCACCAGCCGGCTGTGCTGCCTTTCCTTGCAGAAAGAAGGAACAGCAAATGCTGCTGGTCTTCTTGGAGCTGGGAGGCAGCAGGATATATTTATTCCCTTTGCATCACAGGGAAACACTGTCTTTGGTAGTTGTTGTTGTTTTCTATTTTGTCATCTAAAATCCACTTTGATGTGGTGGCAATAACCATAACAGGAGAGTCTCTGGCTGGGTGGTTCTTGGGGACTCCCAGGAAGGGGGGACAGCTGGCCATCAGCCTTGTAACTGTGCATGGGAGAAGCCCTTGTTGGGATCTTCTCTTCCCAGCACATCTTTCCATATTGTTTAGAGGAAAATCTGCTTACCTGCCCACCCTTATCTCTACTCAGATTCTTTTGCTGGTGAAGGAAATCAAAGATTTTCTGGCTCAGGAAGTCAATCATTATAAATAAATGTGTTTTCTTTTATGATGTTGGCATTTTGTCAGTTCACAGCAGCTGAGATGTGAGCCTACTACTCAAGACAAATACAAATGTTTACACAGTCTTTTCCTAGGCTGAGACTTTAAAATACAAAATTATGAGTTCTGAATATGTTAAAAATCGAGTGGGGGAGAGGTGTTACAGGGAGTTAGTCCTCTGTTGTCTAGAAGAGATTTATCTGTAGAAATTGTAAATACTATTTTTCTTGTGTGGTATTGTAGATTCTTCCTGCCTGATAAATAAACACAGTGCTATTAAGGAAAATGAAATTTAATTCCACTGTCACCATACCTACCTTCGGGGAACCATTCATGCACAAGACTGAAAAGTGAAAACAGTTACCTTCAGTCTTCAAAAGGATGACCTTTGCCTTCATTACAATGCTGTATTCCCAATCAAAGTTGAACAGCTGAATTTCCATAATATAATGCAAATCATCATAGTAGCTTACCTATCTCAGAATAAAAGTACACTAAGCAAATTATCTACCAGAAGTCAAGTAAAATGTCCCACTTTTTACTGAGGCTGATAAATGAGTTCATACCTGAATGATTTAATGTGGTAAACAATATAGAATCCACAAAGCATGCCTAACAGCACTTTGAAGTCTTCTCAATTTTCTAAAATGCCATTTACTAGAACATTTATTTTAGTTGCAAAATATTCTATTAATAATGGAATAGGACCTTCGAATCATCATACCCTTTTTGTAATAAAATATTTTATTGCTTCTAAGAACTGAGCTGAGTATCTGCAATGAGAGGAAAATATTTCCCTGAACTTACTGGGTAAAAAGTCAAAGGAAAGGAGTTTGAGCTCTACCCTATCTAAACTTATCTGCAAAATATACTCAGATGTAATTTGAAAGACAGAGACAAATAGTGTGTTTAACCTTAGGAGCTGCTTGGGTTTTCCCTAATCTCGACCTGCCACATAGCTGAAAGTGGAAACCTTTGAAATGTTTTTACAAAAATATTTACTTTTTATTAAAATTAGGAATGAAGAAGATTAACAAGGCTTTTCCTCTCCCTTTCTTTTTAACCTTGCAAACAGTTTAGTCATGAACCTCTGCAGGTCAGCATGTTCTGTTGAATTTATCTGATAGTGACAGAACAAACCAGATATCTCATGGGCTCAGCTTAATCTGATGATCATAGAGCAGCCTTTTTTTCTAAAGATATCTAATTAATAGACCACTCATTCAGCAATGAGCTCTGCATCATGTTAGATTTTGTGGGAATTTTTTCACGACAATTACGCATTAAAAAAAAGAAGAGGGGAAATGTACACAGTGAGTCAAAGTTGCAGAATGCAAACATCCTGGAGTCATTTGCTGCTTAAAGTCTAAATGTTAGATATGTTGTCCATCTGCTTCTCCTGCTGATTTACTGACTAGACTTGTGAGCTTTTTATTTCAAATTGAGCTGCAGATATGGGGAAAAGTACAGAACGCTCTATCTAGCATTCTCAACTATACAGAACCCTTTGGTCTTAGTCCTGCCGCTCGTTACGTTCAATGTAGATTTGCTATCAAAGTTCAGTAATGACTGGAAGAATGAAATCCTCCAAAATTGTGGTTATCTTGATAAAGAATGAGTTAGTATTCGGGCGTTATGCAACTGGATGAAAGATTAAGGGCAAGGGTTTCAGAGTTGGGATACAAATTAGTGAGGACTGTAAGACTGATTCTTTACTTGAGAAATACATAGAATGTAGTGATTCTTTGAGGTGAGTACTTTTCTAACAAAAGGTCAGCACCTATATAATACACTTAACTGTTTGCAAAATTTAAAAGACCTAGAATTAATAAAGAAAAAAAACAGGGAGAGGGAGGAAAACATTTCTTTTTTTCTTTAAAGGAAGGAAAATCTATCAGAGGCAGAAAAAATTAAAATTTCTCATTAGTCCTGGTTCATCTTAATATACAATAAACTCACCACAAATTAATGACACATTGAATATTTTTGGTGTTTTCAGTTTTTTTCCAGAGCCCTATTGACATTTCCATAAGCCTCTCAGCTGCAGCATGAACTCTTCTGCATGCATTAGGCCTGGTTTAAGAGTACAATGTCCTGTTTCTAATCATCCATAACATCCTATAAACCTCACTCATTATAGCAATCCCCCAGCTAGCATTAGCTGCTGATGACAGCACATAATGTATGACGACATCTCCGTGCTTCTCATACATGCAAAAGTCATGTTCTCTTCTGGCCAAAACAGGAAGCGGCTGACTGAGAAATGATGAAGGCAAGGGAGGATTTGATACCTAGGGATACCTTTGAAGTTGTGGAGGAAAAATTGAAATTTCTAAACAATCTTGCTACATTTATTTTATTCACCATTATTTTCTGTTTTAATTCCTACTGATACATAGTTATATAATTATTTGTGAAACAAGAAAAACTGTGTGAGGCTTACTCTTCCTCTGAAAAAGCTTAGTTCTCTGTTCAGTGGAAGCACTAGTAATTTGGCCTGGATTTCTCGTAGGACCCTTGACCTGAAGATTCCCTGCTCCAGCAGTCTAAGAAGGAATGCATTTTCTAATGTTATTTTGCTAGTGTTCAGTTTGTTGATGCGGCTGTTAAATTACAGAGGACAACTTACATGGCAAATCAGCCATGGAAATGCTTGTTTTGAAATTGTTAACTCATTCTCACAGTCTTGACAAAAGCCCAAACCAGCTGCTAATCAGTATTAAAGAAAAGACAAATGGTTGAGATTTGTGTTCAATTTATTTGTTAGTTTATTATGTGGCTTGAAAGTCTGAGATGAAATTTTGAAAGGTTTTGTCTCAATTACTTGGATTTTAATACTACATATATTCCTTTAAAACAATAATAGCAATCATGAAATGTTGACAACCATATTTTACATGCTACTTATACAAAATATACTAAATGAAACTAGTTAATCTGGCCACAAAAATGAGTATGAATTCCCCGGTATGTCATGGCAGCAAAGAACCAGTAAGATTTAGTCAACCTGTTGTTTGGACAGAAGGTTGTGATTGCAAATGGAAATAGTAGGCATATAATTTTTCAATCCAGTTCTCTAAAGGAATGAAGCTAATGACTTAATATTGTCCCTTAATTTATTCATCTGCACCCTTTCCTCCCATCTTTAACAGAACTGGATTATGGGGCAGACATTTCTAAGATACTAGAGGAGGCTCTTAAGCCTTATGAAAAAAAAAAAATGTGAGGGGAGTGGGAAGAAAACAATTTTATATGGAGGAGTCTCAAACAAGTATTCACAAATGAAAAATCTATAGCATGAGTTGAGCAGCAGCCTTGGCTTGATGACTGGCCCAAATGAGTGCTGTCTGCTCCCTGGGTGGATAGGAGCAAACTGAGGTAAATGGAAATAGAAAGGAAGAAGATGTTCAGCGGGTTTGTGTTAGTTGACATGAAATATATGGTTCTCTAAAGATGCCTACTGCCACAACTAGCAATTAATTTGGTCTAGTTGCATTTGTATATCAAGGACAGGTCTTCATATGCAGGTATATTAGTGTTGGTATCAAGCTTAACCGGGTAAGGATTGGTTAAACAAAAGAACAAAATGCTTTCATAGATGATGTTGCAGAACCCTATTTTATATCACATCCTTTCCTTTTCTCTCTCTTTATTGTATACATGCATACAATTTCTTTACTAATGTCTCCCTAGAGGATTAGAAGGGCTATATGAGGAATTTGGCTAAGTACTCTAGGCTGAATTAGGAATTCTGGACCTCTTCCTTGGCCAGTCTGGGAGCAACATTGCTGAAGATTTTCTACTGTCGGTTCACATGATATCTCTGAATTGTCTGTTTGTGTTCACCATGCACGTTCATTCAGGGATACGGTCAGGTTTAGGGCCAGCACTTGGATTGAAAGGCTTCCAGAGAATACATGAACTATTCTGCAAGGAGTATGTGGATAGAGTGCGTAGTGAACCAAAGACAGGGCAAGATCTTAGGGGAGTTTTAAGCAAGATATGAAGAAAATCTTCACACAGTGATTAGGAGGTGTACAACTACACTTTAACTTGTAGTATATTATGCTCACAGCTTACATTCATTTTGTATGTCCATTGTTTTCTTTATTTAGTAAGAGTGTTTGACTTTTATTTTCAGACACGCCTTCTCTCTCTATATTGGCCTTCTACTCTTTGTTGTGGTGTCCATTGAAAATTATAGTCTATTTTGGCAAGTTATTTACAAACATTAAGAAATGTTTCCTGTTCCAAAAAGTTTATGCTGGACAAGACAATGGAAAAGAGAAATGATGCAATGCCATGACTCTCTCAAAGTTACACATTATTCCAGGGGTGAGATAGAAAGAGAAGCCAAACCTCACATTACTGTGGACAGTGCTGTCATTTAGTCTCTTTCAATTTCTACCTTCCTTCATCCTCCTATCTCAGTTTTTCTCCCTTCCTCATTTTCTCTCAATCTTTCGCTGTGTCTAAAAAGACTAAGGAAGGAAAGTATCTTTGGCCTCCTTCTGAACCCAGCTTCTCTTCTGATAATTTTCAGTTCTTCTTCAGTGCTGCGTGACTACATAGCTTGAAATGCCTGAGCTCACTACTTTAAAGCTTACTTAAGAATGCCCACATGAGTCACAGCTACTATAGTGACTTCAGTTTAAACGTCTGCACTGGCATGTTATATATTTGAATATTGTTCTAGATAAAAGCAACCCTAGAGTACCAGAGAATCCATATTCCTCAATGATATATTGAATTCAAGCCTAACTGATTGTACGCTAGAGCCCTTTCACAGTGCAGCTTTCTGGGTTTTTTAATATGATAACACATCAGATATGTAATAATATTAGAGAATTAGAAATCCCTATCAGCTTGTTTAAAATGTTTCATAGGAAACAGCATGGCCAATACTCCCTTTGAATAAACCCCGTAGAAGCTGTGGGAAGTTTGTCTAGAAATCTGAAGCAAAGTTAGACTTTTATTTTTAAAGGCACTGCATTGTATTATTTTGAATAAGTAAGTGATCCTTTTCTGCATGTGTTTGCTCTATTTTTAAATTATTTCTGTTTTGCAGCATTAAATAATAGATGGCATTCATGAGGAGAATTGCACTTGGAGAGTTGTGGTCAACAGCTCAATGTCCAAGCAGAGACCACTGATGAGTAGCACTCCTCAGGGATTGGTGCTAGGACCAATGTTATTTAACATCTTTGTAGGTTACATGGGCAGTGGGATTGAGTGCACCCTCAGCAAGTTTGCAGATGACACCAAGCTGAGTGGTGCAGCTGATATGCTAGAGGGAAGGGATGCTATCCAGAGAGACCTGGACAGGCTTGAGAGGTGTGCCCATGCCAATCTCATGAAGTTCAACAAGACCAAGTGCAAGGTCCTGCACCTGGGTAAGGGTAGTCCCAGTATAAACACAGGCTGGGTGGAGAATTATTTGAAAGCAGCCCTGAGGAGAAGGACTGGGGATTGTTGGTTGATGAAAATCTCAGCATGAGCCAGCAATGTGCACTTGCAGCCAAGAAGGCCAACCATATCCTGGATAGCATCAAGAGAAGCGTGGCTAGCAGGTCAGGGGAGGTGATTCTGTATTTCTCCTCTACTGTCATGAGACACCATCTGGAGTACTGTGTCTAGTTTTGGAGCCACTGGCACAAGAAAGGCATTGAGCTGTTGGAGTGGGTCCAGAGGAGGGCCACAAAGAGGATCAGAGGGCTAGACCACCTGTTTTATGGGAACAAACTGAGAGAGTTGGGGCTCTTCAGTCTAGAGAAGAGAAAGCTCCAGGGGGACGTTATAGTGTCCTTCCAGTACCTGAAGGGGGCCTACAGGGAAGCGGAGGAGGGACTTCTTATGAGGTCATGTCGTGACAGGATGAGGGTAGATTTAGATAGAAATTCTTTTTAGGAAGAAATCCTTTACTGTGAGATGGTGAGACATGGAAACAGGTTTCTCAAAGAGGCTGTGAATGCCACCTCTCTGGATGCATTCAAGGCCAGGCTGGATGGAGCTCTCAGCAGCCTATTCTAGAAGGTGTCCTTGCCTATAGCAGGGGCATTAGAACTAGATGATCTTAAAGGTCCCTTCCAACTCAAACCATTCTATGTTTCTGTGAAAAGCTCCAGATTCTCTATTGGCTTTGCAATATGGAGAACTTCATCAGCATATTGGTCTAGCTCCTATTGTGACCAAATAAGTGGGAGAACACACAGCAGGAAGATATGAAGATTCCTTGAACAGTTTCCTTCAGGCACTGAGCAAAGCTAATTTGGCAGCCTCTCTCTTTGAATGAAGAGCAAGTTGGAAAATCTTGGAAAAAGTATGCCAATAAACTAAAGTTTATTTTGGTTGGCTGTGGAAGCGCATGGAGCTCACCAATTCCAAACCAGCCTGCAAGTGAAATATCTGCTGGTAGTAACTAGATCTTAGCTCTGCAGTGGGCTGTGATGATTTGCACATGTATGATGCTGCCCATTCCTAGACATTGCAAGAAAAATTTCAGATGAGTTTATGTTACCTGTATGTTAACTTTGCTAGTGTTATTGAACCATAGTCAATACCATTCTACTTCTACTAGAGGTTGGCAGCAATTTTAAAGTCAGAAAACCTACACAATGTGGTGGTCATTTTGATTCTTTGCTGTGGAGTAAAAGCAAGTTCCTCAATTAAAACTCTCTTTTTGCTTTGCATCTATTAAGAAATCAGTCAAAAAAAATCCCATGAGCTTAGGCCTTCAAGCCATTACTCACATACAACACTTCCTGTTTCTTGCCTCTAAAACTAAAAGATTTCATTTGTATTTTAAAAGCAACTTTCATTATATTTTTCACAAGAAAGATTAAAGGTTTAGTTAAATCAAGAAGTGGTTTTACTTTCTTTCTGCACATCTTTTGGGGAAAGAAAAAGCTTTAGGTAATGAAAATTCCTCTAGTATCTTGCATTAGAAGTGTTAAAACCTGAATTAAAGAACATAATTCAGATCAAGTTCTAGCACCCGAGCCAAAGATGACATCGCTGACTGCTGGCTGCTCCAGATTCTCAGAAGCAGGTGTGTTGACTCAGTCTCTGAGAAGCATGAGGAGAAATGTTGGCCTCACTCCAGCCCTGTAAGGCAGGGTGAAACAGCTCCATAGCTGCCCTGGGACTGAACACTGCTGTCAGGAAAAGCAATCTGCATGGGAATGCAAAGTGTTGCTTTCACATCACCGTCAAGGGAGAGCTGGCCCAAAGCAAGTGGACAATTCACAACCATATATTTGTATCCCACGTTTAGTCAACCTTGTCTAATACAGCTTTTGTGGGGGGAAGGTTTTTGGGATTGCAAAAGCAGGAACCCCTCGAACAGTGCTTTTTCCTGAGAAAGTCACTGGATGCTTGGCTTACAACCCCTAACTCATTAGGGAAAAGACACGTCTTTCCCAGTACAGTTTGAACATTTTTGCAACTTTTATCCCAGAGTTGCTTGCTTTAGTATTTAACATCATGGCATTTGTAATCTTACTATTTGCTTCTTGGTTACCTTTTTTTTTTTTTTTCTCCCAAATGATTTGCATTATTGGACATTTATAGGAATATACTGAGGATGCAACACTAATGATTTTACTTTATGATGTATTTCTATTTAAGTACATACATACTTTTCAGTAATCTGAGGATGTATTGGTCCAACCCAATGGGGAGTTCAGAGAAAATATAGGCCCACCTCTTTCTCCCCTCCCCTTATCCTTTCTTTAAATCTCACATCAAAGTTTGGAAGAACCTACAGGTTTTGCAGAAATATCTCAAGAAGTGTCCAAGCTCTTGACAGCCAGGAAAGGAAGACAACTTTACGGAAAGCTCTTTCCCTACAGCTCCAATATGACTAAATACAAGGGCTATTAGTATCTCTCTCTTAATTTCTGTAAAAAGTAATAGTTCCATCTAGCAGAAGTGCTAGTGTTTGGGATATCCATTGTCACAGCAATTAAAATGTCAGAGGTTAAATGTACACTTCCGGTTGCACACAGAAATCATGTGGAAACCACTGAGCTGCTCTCCAGGCCAGTTGAAATTTGTGGAATACACTTCTACCACTTGAAAAACAAAATCAGAAACTAATGAAAGCCACAACACAGTATTGCTCACAGTTATCTGTAGGCAGCAAATGCATTTATGTGTGCAGCAAACAAAACTGTGGCAGAATAAAACTGGAACTTAAAACAGCAGATCTCTCATGTTTACAGACCTCAGTAGCTGACATTTTTGTTGCTGGCATCAAAATGCTAGAGGGAGGCTAGATCTGCTCAAAAGCCAATATGGAGCACCTCAGTGGCAGTCAGTAGAGTGATGGCAGCCTACATTTGCTTCAAATAGCAGAATCTGTTTCTGGCAGCCTCATGATAATGACTGGTTAGGACTGGGTTTTCTGGGGAGGTTAACATACCCTCCCCATACCTGTTGGGAGGAAACAGGCCTTTGTGTGGACTTTGTAGGCATTTGCTTTTCACAGTCCTCTAATCTTGATTATCAAAAATCACATCATCTGTAAATGCGCCACTGTAATCTCTAGTCATTCATTTTGAGAGCTTTGAATTTTGTAATGGAAACTGTCCTTTGAAACATAATTTTAACTGCTGAATACCTGTGGTTATTTTCTTCAAGGCATCTATTTGTTTAAAAAATACTTCCCTACAAAGGTTTCTATTTTTTTCAAAGCTACATTTTTTATTTTTTTTTTAAGTATTTATTTAACAGGCTGATTCTACGCTGGGCTAACCTTAAGTGCTGGTCCAGACTCTCCTCTCTTTTGCTCTCTTTTGCTTCAACAACTCATTTTCTAAACTTGACAGGGATATTTGAAATAGGAAATCAAGATGTGAAGAAGATGCTTAGTGTGGCTACTGCATGGCAACTCACATTCCAGCTCACAGCTAATTACAGGCAATGCTGACATCTGAGAGCTGGGAACGAACTGGGATGTTAAATCTGCTTATTTGCACAGTAAAATCTTTTCCATAAAGTATTATTTTACTTCTCAGAGCCAAGGGCAATCTGCAACATCAATGTTAGTAGAATTTTAATGTTATGTTAATAAAGGAGAGTAACAGATGACATAGCTTTATTAATTTAGCATAGAGATAGACCACGGACCAAAATATTAATCATAAGCATTCCTCCTTTGACCTCCTAAAGGGCCAGACTCCTCCAGCTACGCTGATTAATCCCCATGGGAATAATAATATCCCATTTCAACAGTGAGAAAGAAATACTTGTCTTAGTTCTAGTTGATGGATGGTCTATTTTTATTTTTTATTTCTTTTAGAGAAATAATATCCCTCTCCTTTTTGAGATCAGGCAGCATGGTAACAGGCTGAGTCTGAGAATCTCTTCTGGGCAGGATCTCTGGTGATGAACTAAGCGCTCCCTCTTTTTTTTCATGACACTATTTCCAACATATGGAAAGTTCATTGCTTAATATAATATGGCTAATGTTTGCCTTTTCACTATGTTGTGTCCAAAAGTGACCTAAACACAGTGAAATAATAACCCCACACTTATTTGTAAGAATATCAGCCAGCTCCAGCAGATTTTCCAGAGAGTATATTGACAACTTGCATATGCATTTGCAAGTGCACTCTTTTCAGCTTGTCTAAATTACATGTGTTCATGGCTAAAGCTTGTCTGGAAAATACTCATGGCCTACTTATTTTTCCCAGTATATAAAAGGAGAGAGTCGTTGGATATTCTGCTATAATTTGTCTGTAAAAACAGGAAAACTGGGCTCTGCTTCCTCTGGAGCACTTACCAATATATCAGCAAGGAATAGGCTGGTACATCTCTTCAGTAACTCATTTTCATTTCATTTTTTCCAGCATCTGTTTGTTTCATAAGATAAGAAAGCAGAGATGTGGAAAAGGGATATGTGCTGAACCACTTCCCATCTCAGTTCTTCATTAAAACAGTTCCCTTGTTTTCTCTCTGGAATCCTTATTCCAGAAAAGTAAATTTATGTTTGTTTGTCTGTTCCTGCTAAATATTTCTGTTTGGTCTTGTAAAAATAGTAAAACTGAGCATAAGCTACAGCATAACATTAAGGTCAGCCTTTTCCATTAGTAATTGCATGAATTTCTCTCTTTCTGAGGCAAGTAAAAACAACATGAGCTAGATCCTCTTCCAAATCAATGAAAAATAAAGGGAAGCAAATCTAAATCCCTTACTCCTGCATTTATTAAGATAAATTACAACTATTAACAAGCCCACATGCATTTTGCTTTAGCCGCCAGACCCCCACAGCAGTGAGATTCAGCAACAAAACTGGCTACAGGAGATTTTTTCTCCTTCCCTGATCCACTGCCTTTCAGTTCCTAACTTTTGGCCATCTCCCTGCCTGTGACAAGAGTTCAGTAGCCCCCCCTCCCCTCCCCTCTAATCTCAACTGCACTTAGCAATGAGTGGAGTAGAACCATTCAGAGGCAGAACATGGAGCGCTGCACTGAACAGCTGAATAATAGTAGCATGTAATATATTCACTGTGTCTTTTCTGATTCTGTTATGCATATGCCCTCTGCTGCTAAATCCAATTGGAGAACAGACGCAGATGTATTGATTTTCATGGATCAGCTTCCACACAAGCCCAGCTGTGCACCAGTCCAAGGAGAGAGTTCTTAATTTTGTTTTCTCCTTAAGTAGGAGGCAGCATTTATAAAAAGTATTTAGCTATGTTCCATGAAATGACTTCATGGAAACTGCATAGCCTCAAATATAACCTTGAGCACATACACAGTAAGGAAGAAAAGCATTCCTTCTACAAGCCAAGTTTTGGGAGGATGGAGAGTGAAGGTTAGAAGGTATGGCTCCAAGACCAGTAAGGCCAGGCTCTGTAAATCATTCAGCTGTGAAGCACCTCTCCCTCCTTGATCTGCAGCCTGCTGGCCACAGTGTTGTTACCTGAGCACTCAGCCAGCTGCATGGCTCACAGGACCCACAGCAATGCTGCAGGCCCCTCCATGGGAATTGTACGTTGTCAATAAACCTGCTTGGGAAAGTGTGAGTCAGTCACTCTACCTCTGACAAAAGAGAAGTCCAGAAAGAAAGGAGAGACTTTCTAAGCAGGTGGCAAGCATGGCCTAGAGGAAGGAGAGTTTGAGTTTGGAGCAATTAAACGCTAGATCTGAAGTCCTCAGTGGATGATGGAGGTAATAGGGGCAGAAATGCTTACTCCCTCCAGAATTTGAAGGTGGAGTGAAAGGGTTAGCAAAGAAACTCCTCTCTATCTGAGCTTACACTGGATGTGCCTGTAGTACACCTAACAATAACAGGAGAAAACAGACCCTGCTTGTAACCTCCCCAGTGGCTTTTTCTACTACATGCCAGATGAATGTTTTTGGTGCAGGCATCTTCTCCAAGAAAGTACTGTGCAGGCAATGCGTGTGACTGATCTCATGAATGCCCCTCATAAGCAGTTTCCACGGGCAGTGCAGCTGAGATAGGAAGCCTCTGCCTCTGCTCGTGCTACAGGAAGTGCTATGTGAGCTTCCTAACATCCTATGAACCCTCATCTAAAATGCCATCTGTTGCTTCCATCGTGTCTATGGCCTGCAGAGTTTCTGCAGTGTTTGCTCTGATTACTGTATTTATGTTTCAGCACCACGTTAGGCTGTTACTTTCATTTGTTTCTTCTTGAAAAATGCTTCTTGATTTATTTTTTTTTTTAATGAGTTCAGGTCCAAGAAAAATTAATTATTTGTGACTTCACTGAAATTTGTGCAATTTCTTCACTGATTTATTCTCATGAGACTGGCCCGGCCAAATATTGGAGCACTGAAGGAAATAAAAGTGGTTCTCTCTGGAAACCCCACAGGGAATCAAGTCATACATGGACTCCTTGAACAAAATAACAGCTGCAGAAAGCAAATGACACTGGCTGCAAAATGTTACCATTGCAAAATTATGAAGAAATAGTAATTTAATAGTGTTCAGTTATTTCCCATTAGTAGAAAAAAAAATCTCCTATGCAGCATTTCAAAAATAATTGCCTCAATAAGGAATTTTTTCTGAGCATCAAAATGTTAATTGTACATTCATACATCTGTGCTGAAGTACCAACTTATCTATGCTTAGTCCTTCAAAAAGGTGCAGTATAATGCACAAACGGAATAAAGTCATTCAAAACAGATTAAATTGTTTTGCTGTCCCACACTTGCAAAACTGAATTTTCCTAATATTGTTGTGACAAAATATCTGCTTTTGCAGCCTGTGTTTCTGCCAGTTGATATCAGTAAATAGTACATCACAGAAAGTTTTTTTGTTACTTCAAAAGCTTCTTTAGACTCCAAATGAACTCCCTCCTATTCAATTGCCATCTCAAGAAATATTATGATCAGGGTAAATTTGAAATCTGTATGTCTCAGACAATCCATATTTTATTTCCAAACAAGCTTTTACATCATGGTACTCATGCAAGTATATATAAACAAAAGATGCATCTTTCAACTGTAGTCAGAGTTGTTATATGGAATTAGCTGAGATAAAACTTCATCCCAAATATGAAAACAGTAGCAAATACAAGGGGTGAAATACTAGTTGGATTAAGGAAAGGGAAAAATAAAAGGAAAAATAAGGGAAATTTTCTGTTGATTTCAAACTGAACCAGGAAGGTTCTAGAAAATATGAAAAAGTTTTTTCTCTCTCACTTGTTCAGTGGTACCACTACTCTTATTATGTAACTAGCCTGGTTTTGTAGCTTGAGCAAACGGAGTTCTAGGAATCCAATTTTTGGATAGTTAGCCTAAGCTAAATGGACCTATAAACCATTTGGAGATTTACTCATCACTAAATGCCAGAAAATATGAAAGTGAACTATCTTAGAGTACTTTGTGTTCCTGACACATGGAGTTCTGGGGACTCGCTGTCTTATTGCGTAATGTTGGACACGAGGACCAAAACATCTGTTAGCAGTGCATGCAAGCTGCAGATAACTATAATGTTACAATGGCAAAGAAATAAATATCCTTGGATACTTAAAATTACTTTGGTAAGGTGGTACAGAATGGTGTAGTTACATTGGCAAGATTACATCCTGCACCAAGACCTTCAAATAACATAACCACAAAAGTTATTTCCAGACAATAAGACTATGAATAAGGTGATAAGTGATAAGGCAAAATAAACTACATGGGTTGCATACCTGAGTACATACCATACACCAAATACAAGTTCATACATCAAATGCAATCTGTGCTGAGACTTTTTGTTCTTTTTCCTCTTGTGACAATTGAATGAAAACAAAGCGTGAACCAGGTGTGTCTTGGAGAGTTGTGGGGCACTGTGCGTGGTGCCTAAAGGTAAATTCCAAGAAAGGGAAAATGGCTTCCAGTTTTTGTTCATATTTTTCTCAGCCAGTTCAGAATGTAGCTGTGGAAATGTCTATCCTCTCCATTTGCTTCAGTTTCTCTTACTGTGGAGTGAAAGCCTATGCATTAAAATTACTTGGAGACCAAATACATTGTTTGTGGCATGCCCTGCAAACCTCCACTGAAAGGTATCACAGTAATGCAAACAAATGTGTCTCTTCATACAGATTTGTAGGCTCTGTAATCCAGTAAAAGCACAGATAGACGTGGCCTTTTTCATTGTGTTTATCTTTGAATTCATAATTTACACTCAAATACAGACCTACTCCATTTTCTGATCTCAAATTCTAGCTATAAACCAAAATAGGTTTTTAGTGTGAATTTTTCTTTTTCCTAGGAAAGCTGTAAAATACTTAGGTAGATTATAGTAGTTTGACAGTTAATGACCTTTGAGAAATTGCTTGCAATAATTAAAAGTGAATGCTTTCCTATATCATATAATCAGTAATCAAAAACTGATGGGAAAAACAGTGGTGATGTGAAAACACCATAATGTGTTTTGACAAGTCTCCTCGTTAAGAAAATAGTTACCCAAACTACTAAGTATGTAGGAAAAATATATCTTGCAAAGCTGTACATGATGAACACATTCCTTTTATTTTTCATCAATTTTTTTTCTATGAAATGGAAGAAGCTTCTGAAACATATCTGTAGTTGCAGCTAAACCTCCAAAGGGAGGTATCTAAGACCAATTTCAAG
>PPHD01012716.1:0-17837 GCA_002909625.1 Bambusicola thoracicus | reverse complement strand
TTTGAGGGTATATTTGGTATTCAAGCTTCAGCTGCAGAAGTGGTTGTGGTAAACGAAAACCACTGCTCTGGTGGCTTTTTCTTTTCTTTTTTTTTTTTTGGCTTTTTTCCTGCCCTATTAAAAATATGGTCCTCAGGAAACCATATGTTGTACAGAAATTGACTGGAAATGGGTCTGAAACCATCTTGCTGCTTCTTACTATCCCTTTGTTAGCAAGAGCATTTTGTGTGCACCCCCTCTCCCAGCTGTGGCTGTCATAGGTATACCATCTGTCCTCCCCAGGCTCTCACCTTCTGTGGTTTTCAGGGAGAAGCCATACCCCTTCTCCTCCCTCACTAAGTAGCAGAGCCGTGGTTGTGGAACTGCAGTGATTGCTCCATTGGCCACGGGCAGTGTGGACTGCTGCTCCTTCTTTCTTTTTGGCACCTTTTGACCCAGCTCTTCCAAATTCGCTCCCTCCTTTTCTGCCTTTTTATAAGATGCTTCATCCAGAACAAGAAATACAACAGAATTCCCGCTGTTCTTCACAATCTCCACAACCTGTAATGAACAAGGTGAAATGGTAAGCAGAGTGATTGACCTCAAAGCTTTCCCCAGGAAGGATTACATTCTCTACTGGTTTTGTTGTCACATCCATCTGCTTATGCATTATGGAGGCACCTCAAAGGTATTTCATACCCATGATGGCTAATAAATGATGCAGAGAGATATCCAGAGCAGTTGACTCAGCTCTTGGACTTCCCAGCTGAAATGCCACAGAAATGGAAGAGAGAGCTTCCAATAGTGACAGTGGGTCTGGATCAAGGGAGGTGATGTAGACCCCAAACTAAACAGGTTTGTACCTTTGCATGTTCCTCCTTGTCTACAAACACACCATTAACTCTGAGGACTCTGTCCCCATCCTTCAAGCCAGCCTTCTCAGCGGGGCTGTTCTTTTCCACATTCCGGATGAGATGTCCTGCTGTGTCTTTCTCCACACGCAGGAAAAATCCATAGCTCTTTTTGTTTTTTTTGCTCACTTTGCATTCTCGGGGCTGAAGAACAGAAGTCATCTCTACAAAACAGGATGGAAAAGGTAATCGTGAGTAAAAGTAAGCTGACCTATTTATGTTCTCTGTAAAATACATACTGAGACAGTTTGCTTCAGAATCCTTAGGGTTTGTTTTCCTGGGAAATCCAGCTGTGCAAAGGGAGCCGAAATGAATCCTTTTGATCTGTTAACTCCAAGATGAATGGACTCGTTCTGTGACAGGCATAGAACAGTGAATGATATTCTCCTTGACTGTTGCAATACCTTTGAGAGGGTCTCTTGTACAGTAAGTATAGATGACTTGTTGACATATGAACTGGATAAGCAGGCTCTGTAGGTGGGCGGAAGATTGGCTGAGCCATTAGGTTCAGAAGGTTTTTATTGGTGGTACTTAATCCAGCTGTTGGCTGCTTTTTAGTGACAATGTTTAGGGTTGATACTGGCACTGATAGATACTGTTGAACATCTTTCTTTTTGACATGGTCAGTGAGGCAGAATACATCCTCAACAAACTTGATGGATAATCCCAAACAGAGGGGAGCAGGCAATAGGATGGAGGTTTGGGATGCTATTTAGAGGGACCTCAACAAGCTGGAGAAAGGAGCTGTTAGAAATACCAAAGCATTTAACAAAGAAGTGAAAGATCTTATTTGTGTCTTCAAGTGCCTAATTGGATGGTGTAGAAAACACAGATCCATATTATTCTTGGATGTTAATACTGATGAGAGGAAACAGATACAGGTTACAGCAAGGGGAAGTCTAATTAGAGAGATGTAAATACCTTTTTAATCTCTGGTGCTTTCAGATACTAGAACAAGAGCCTAGAGTGGCTGCAGAATCTCCATCCTTGGAGGTGCTTACCTGGATGAGACCCTGAGAAACTTGATCTGAGTTGGCCTGGTTTAGCATGTGCTGTTGGACCAGATGGCCTCCAGAAGTTCCTTCCAGCCTAAAATGTTCTATATTTTTATGATGCAGTGAAACTGTCTTGGGTGGCTCATTATCAGTAAGAGACGTTATGTTCAGAAATTAAGCAGTAGTTGTGATCAAGGAACAATTCCAAAGTTCACTATCTTGTTATCTTTGGAACTCCTGCCAAAGATCCACGATGACATAAGAACAAGATAATTGATGGCAACTTTCTCCATCCAGGTAATTAGCACGCTTGATGTGTGTCTTACTGGATAGACTGTTTTTTTTCTTGCTCCTGATAGAAGTTTGTGAAAAGACCAAAGATCTGTTGCAGAGGTTAGCCATTAATCTCAGCCTAACAAATACTAAGAAATTTCATCTGTCTGCATGAACTCTTTTACAGTTCTTTCTTTTTTTCTTTTATATATATCACTCATATAACTAATGTGCGTGAAAACTGGCCTTTTCATTTCTTGTTTTTAGAAGTAGCTAGCAGTCAGATCTCTCCATGATGTTGATAGCAGCCTACTGCTGAAGTACATCTGTCTACCCATGCAAATATAGAGTATTTGTTATGGAAGCTAAAATTGTGTTGTTACTGTTAGTTGGTTAGCATATAGAAAAGTATGGGTGTGGAGTGGGGAGTTGGCAGGGATGTTTCTGAACCTGGAGAATATGGGGCATGCATGGATAGGCAGGCTGTGGATTGTGATTTTTCTTACTTAGTTTTTGGAGTCTATGTATAGTCGCATCAAGAATAACTTAACGTAGGGATGTCCTGCGCTATTGTTTGGACATTGTACTGATCTCAGCTACAGCTCAGAGCAGCTTTTCTTGACAAATACTGGGAAATTTGGTTAATTCCTGAAGCTTACACAAAATAAGTAGTACACAAAACTGAAGGAACAGTAGGCTTTTACAGGAGAGATTATCTCTTCATATGTAGAAATGGAGGCAAGATTATAGTGGGCTGCAAACAACTTTTCACTTCATGAAAGCTTTACATATGAGATTATCAGGCTCATAAAACACAGTTTTATATAGCAAAAAAAAAAGGAATAACTTACCTGTATATCTGTGTGAAGCAGCCTTTGCAGGAATCCTCTCTTGCCGTCCCTCCTGTGGTTGTACCTATAGGTAGGACTGGACTTTGATTGGGCAAAGGTTGATTTAAAAGATGATTTATTTAACCAAGTTTCACTGAATATGCTCAATGCCTTGATAAGCTGCCTTGTCCTTGCCTGCAGAAGTGCAAATCACACGTATTTCTCAGCAGCTTTGAATTCTATTCTACTGATAATTATACTCAAAAACTCAGTCAAGGAGGTGATGTGAGGCAAGCCTGATCTTTGCTCTGGGCAAGAACCTTCTCCAGCTATAAGAAGTGTCTTAAAGGAGCATGTTTGGATTGTCATGTGTTGACGATGGCTGGCTAGTGTTTGATTGCAGATTGAAAGGTTCCCAATTCAAACCTGTGCACTCCATCTAGGGAGCCAAGCATAGGGCTGTGATGGGTTAATCTTGGCAAGCCCACTTATCTACTCTCTCATTCCCTTCCTCAGCTGGACAGAGGAAGAAAATGGCATATAAAATTGTGAGGAATCTGAAATAACGGCAGTAACTGGGAGAGGTGCAATGTACAGAGTGGT
Source organism: Bambusicola thoracicus (assembly GCA_002909625.1). Classification (NCBI taxonomy): domain Eukaryota; kingdom Metazoa; phylum Chordata; class Aves; order Galliformes; family Phasianidae; genus Bambusicola; species Bambusicola thoracicus. The sequence goes on along the minus strand of PPHD01012716.1, from coordinate 14,246 downwards.
TGTGACTGAAGGGTAGACCTGACTATTGAGAATGTCCCACAGGCCACCTCTGAATGTGAAACATGCATTGCTATCACTGAGAAGAGACAAAGTCCCTACAGTGCGTGTAAGGAAGTGTCTGGGAAAGACAGTTTGGATTGCTCTCCTTTTGGAAAGGGATGACCCACTTGTGGAATTGTCTTTGCCCAAGGATCAAATTGTAATCGATGGTCAGTGCAGAAGGATGAGCAAATTTGTTGTGTACCTCAAAGAGACCTATACAGTGCACAATTTGACTTGTATAATACAGGAAGTAATAGAGTAGAAACCACCTGAATTAAAAGGGAGTGAGTTTCACATGGAAGTGTGTGAATACAGAGATCACTCATCCCAAGCTGGTGTTTGTGTCCAGTGATCCAACATTCAGCTCCTCCCTGTCCTGAGTGATGGCCTTGACAAATGGGATGAAAGTGCAGAGTATATGTAGATATTATCATATGCTTTATGCATTAGATAACATGGAACTTAAGAATGGTGCAAATGATATGGAATAAGGGGATAAGGTTATACTGAATCTACCTGGCACAGAGCTAACTTTCTTCATGGCAGCCTCTGCAGTGTTCTTTGCATTTGTGTCTGAAACAAATCACAATAGTGATTTGGCTGTTGTTGAACAGTGTGCAAATTACCAAGACTATGTCTCTCCATCCCTCTTCCCCTGCACTCAGGTAAGTAGGCTGGATGTGAACCAGATACTGGGGAGGAACAGAGCAGAGACAGCTGACCCAGACTGGCCGAAGGGATATTCTGTACCATTTGGCATCGTGCTCAGTGTTAAATCATGCAGAAAGGAGGAGTAATATGGAGACACTTTTGATTATGTTGTTTGTTTTCCCGAACAACAAGCTTAACAGTAAGTAGTCTGCAGATGGAAGGTAGTGAACAAATTAATCCCTCTTTTTGTGTTCTATGCATGCACAATGTTTTCTGTACACCAAACTGTCATCATCTCAGCCCCCAAGTCTTGCCTTCTGTTTTCTCCCTATCCCCTGTGGAAGAGGCAGAATGGGTGTTTGGCTGCTGAGTGAAGTCAAACCCACTGAACACATCCACTGGACATGAGCATCTGCAGGATGTGCTGATAGGCGTAGACTGAACTGATGGTGTTTCTGAACAAGGGTAAGCTTCCACATTAGAGATCTTGGTATCTCAAGGTACTTAGTGAAATGATAGCGTGAAGTTCTTGCTACAGAATCTCATTCAGTTCCAGAAAGCTTTAAAGTGACTGATCTCCCTCATTAGCTTGCTGTGGAATTGGATTATTAGAAATAATACTTGTGTTTTTCATGGCTGTCTGCTCCAACTGTTTAATTCAAAGGAAAGGTAATGAAAATAAGCATAACCTATATGGGCTATATTGGAACAGGCATCAGTGTTATAAAATCCTTAATGTAATCCACTTAATCTAAGTGGATTTGCAAGCCTGTTGTGACTATGAGATGTTTTTCTTTCTATAACAATCTAGAAAACTGTATAAGGGAGCCCCAGTGTTGTAAGCATCAGATAAATGTAGTCAGACCCTGCCTAGGGTGGTGTGCAGTCTCACAGAAGTGAGACAAAGATTGGATGAGGAGGGACACAGAGAAGGGGAATCACAGCAGCTCACGGTTTGCAGCTCACAGCACAGGCAGCACACACAAGGATTTTGGGTCAGCATACAAAGAAACAACACAACATTTGGAACAAGGTATCAGGTAGTATTTTTTGATGTCAGTGCCGCTGCAATAACTGCCTAAGGTCATTTTGGATCCAGTTAAGACTCTTTTTTTTTCCCCCCCAAAAATAAGGTATTGCACAGATTTAAAATGTTGGTGAAACAGAAATATTTGGGATTTCTAGAAGGGGAAGTACGGTCATCATCCAAGAAGAAGGGAGGTGGATGTTGTGCGCCTGTTCCAAAAGATTTGGAGGAGATTTGAGGAAAGAAGGCCTACCAGTCAGCAGAATAGTCGAGAGCTTCTGTCATGGAGAAATACAAAGGCTGGTAAATGAAGTTGGGGAGGCGAAGATTCTTTGCAGTGAGGCATGTGGTTAGTGCTAGACAGGCAGTTGGATGGGCTTTTGATGGCAAGGTGCAAGGAGGGTGTATCTCCATGTGTGCTAAGGACCATGCAGCTATTAGAGGATATCTTTACATCTGAGCTGTGAGTTGCCTGGAAGGTGTGTTAGCGTGTCCAGTGCTAGCAAGCCCCCTGAGGCAAGAAATCAAAACCTCCTGGCTTTCCACCAGTAAATTGAAAGCTATTGAAAAGAGGAACAGAATAACGGTAGCTTGCAATATACCCTCAACTTAAGGCTGTCTTATTGAGCCTCTTCCTGAGGTTCTTCTTAAGCCTCTTGAGGCTTTTGGAAGCATGTTCTCAAGCATATTCATACAGCTACAAAAATGAGGAACTTAATTTTTCTTTTTTTAATCTTATTTTTTATTACTCTGACAAATTATTACTCTGGGCAAAAGTCTGAATTTGCAGAACCTTTAACATTGCAGGAGCTGGCTGCAGTGACATAGGAGGTATGGTACTGTTAGCATAGGGACTAGACTTTGGGAGTCTGCTTTCTCTATGGTTTGTTCCTCCTCATCTATAGCTCTGCTGAGGTAATATAAGGACTTATATAAGGACTTTCATTCCTATCCTCACTGGGGTGAATATTTACAAAATACTTTCAACTATTCTTGTTACAAGACCTTTCTGATATTCAGTTAGAATCACAGAATTGTAGGAGTTGGAAGGGACCTGTGGAGATAATCTAGTCCAACCCCCGATAAAAGAGTTCCCTGGAAGTTCTGTTACCGAAGGACTCAAGTTGTGCCAGGGGAGGTTCAGGCTGATATACTAGGAAAAAAGTATTCTCTGAAAGAGTGGTGAGGCAGTGGCACAGACTGCTCAGGGAGGTGATAGTCACTGTCCTTGGAGGCATTCAAGAAATGTTAGATGCTGTACTAAGGAATGTGGTTGAGTGGGAAATATTGGTGATAAGTGGGTAGTTGGACTTGGGATGATTTTGGAGAACTTTTCCAACTTCGGTGATTCTGCAATTCTATGACCCATCTATTTATCAGGTAAATTTTAGATTCATATCAGAAATAAGCATTTTGTAGTGATTTGTATTTTGTAATTGGTTTCCACAGCCTCATGGTAAATGGAGAAAAGCACCAGTGTTTTTAATTTTGATGCTTGCTACAATTTCTGACTTCAAGTCATAGCATTTGAAGAGTCCTATCTTCCCCACAGGGTAAACCCCCAGAGCAAAGACTTAGTACTTTTTAGTATTCCCAGCAGGCCAACTAGAATAATGGCACTGTCCCTATGGCTGTTTGGGTACCATCTGTCTGAGGACCCTTATGTTGATTCTCTGATGGCTTTCAGAGGCTTTCATTTGAGCACACAGCAATTACAAAGGTATCCTGCATTCACAGTATTCTTATCCATACATTTTTTATAACAGACTAAAGAGCTGCCTAACTTCAGAGAAGGATGAATGTGTCCTCTGCTGGCAAATGGGCAATGATGACAATAAAGGCTATGGTAGTTTTCCTACTTAGCATCTGAAACGAGAGCTGTGCTGCATGTGTTCTAGTAGCCTGGAAGAGAAGGTATGTGTGGCATGTTCCAGAGTCTTATGGTGAAGTCAGACTATGGAGGAGAGAAAGCCAGCTCTGGTGGTGTGGTATTGTTCCAGAGCATAAGATGGCTGCTCCAAAAGTAATGCCTTCTATGTTATTATGTTGGCCCACAATGTCAGAGTCTTATGTTGATTGTCTGACAGTAGAGGCTGCACCTTCACACCGATATTCCATTATATTTTGTTGCTGTGTGACAGATAGCAGCAGAGGGGCAGTCTGACAGTCTAATAATTGGTGCCATGATCATGGCCTGTATGTAATTGCTGTGAATGTGTAGGAGTTTTCTATAGACTAATGTTTGAGTTGAAGTAAAATAATGTGGCTAGCCTCTGGACCACTTAAAATTTCTTGACAAGTCTTTTATTTTATTGCTATTTTAAAATCGTGGCTGACACCAATATTCTATTAGGAAATGGTGAAGAAACAGAAGGAACATGAAGATCCATGACCGTTTCAGTAGATGAGCAGAGTAGAAAACAGAGCTGGTAATGAACGATAGCTTGGTGAAATACATCTTTGAAGTTTATAACACAAGCATTAAGCTACAAAACTTTGACTGAAAGGTAATATTTTTTACAACAATATGGTTCATACGCTTTATTCTGAAAATAAGATTGTTATCAAATGACACACATTGCTGCCAGCATTGTTCTGTCGGCAAAATGTTTATGTGGATATTTTGCAGTGAAAATATTTCCTCTCTCTTATCCTGATGATGCTGACTACACCATTCAGAGCTGACCCCTCCTTCTGGGTGCATGTGCACCTCTTAAAAATTCATCTAATGGTACAGTTATAAATAATGGTCGTTTACTTATATTGCTTACTGTACACTTACTAAACACAATCTCACTCATCTCTATGCAGGGCCATTCTTCTCTTGGGTTCTTAAGACACAAACTAGTTAATACAAATTTAATTTTCAAATGTAGCACGTTGGGAGAATAAAGGCTCTTATCCTCTATTTGTGAAGTTGCCCCTGGCTCCCTGTAGACTATTTTGCCGTTATAGCTGAGGTCCAGGAAAATGAGGTGCCAGGTCTAAGCCACCACAGCCCAATATATTAAGAAGAGGCAGTATTGCTTCCAGTTTATGTTAATATGCAAGGCTGTGAACTGTGGGTGGAAGGCTGTGCTCTTTCACCCAGAGGTATGGCACCTGAAGGAGTTTTTTCCCGTGACCTCTTCAGCTAGCTCTTTCTTTCCGCAGATAAGTCTGACAGAGCCTGTGAATCAGAGCTTTGGAATGTTCTAAGGTCTCCTTCACAGAGTAATACAAAGATGTTTTATATTCGTTCTCATATCTAAGCTATTCAGAATCAGTACAGCCCTTGTTCCTCTGTTCCTTGCTTTTACAGTGATGTTTTTCCACTCTGATTGGGCAAGCGTTATATAAAACACCATGTGACTTGATAATAGCAATATTTAGTTCACTGAAGTCCTCTGTTATCATGAGGAAAAGTCCATTTGATCCACCAAATGAATATTCATTAGTCATCGTGCACATAGCTATGTGGTAATTAAATCCTCCTTTCCTGGTGACCACATGATACTGATAAAGGAAAAAGAGTCAGGGAAGAAAAGGGGAAGCAAACAGGAATGACATGGCTATTGTGCTGGTGTTGGGAGACGAGGGGGAGAACAAGCTTCCTAATGTTTTGGGCTTCTCTCTTCTCAAACAGATAAACACATCAATGGCTGTGTCTGCATCTACAGCAAAGAAAAGGTATTCTGTTATCCATGAGACCTGCCTGTGAGGAGGTATGGTGGCACTCCTCTTCCCCCAGGCTTTGTTTTTCGTATTTTAAACTTCAAAATGTCTTCTGCAATGTCTTTTCTGCCTAAGAACATAAAAAAAAAAAAAAAAAAAACTATAAAGTATACTTGTGCAGCTTCTTTTGCTACCTTGTCAGTCTGAAATCTAAGTTTAAACACAGAAATTTTTGTTAAAGCAATAATTTAGTGCTCTTAAAAATGAGGAGTTGTATGAGTTGAGTAGGCTTTTTGGTAGAGGCATGCATCCACAGTAAACGGATATGTGTATGTGTGTATTTACATGCATGCACAGAAATCAGGCCATCTGCAGGACTGTTCAAATAAAAACAGCTGAAGCTGATTCAATTAATGCTGTTCAAAGGATAGTGCCTTCAGCAATCTCTTCTTTCCTGTCACATTCTAAAGTATGTGGGAAGGATTTTCTTTCTAGCTCTGTATGTTGGGCATATTTTGCCAAGTCATTACTCACTTGTGATTTTTAATAGCTACATCGTTTGCCAAGATGTTATTTCTTATGTAGTTCTACCAATCTAGTTCAACTTTTTCCATTCAGCACATGCATCTTTCTGTTCCCTAGGGTAGTACCCTGATAAAACTGTGGTATTATTTTTTCCTTCCCATACATAAGTTATTTAGATCTTGGTTGCATGTGTGTTTGTCACTCTCTGAAGATGTGTTTCTGATTTTGGTGGTAGCTTGTATTCCTTTTCATTTGAAATTTATAAATAAGTTTATCTACTTCACTATTTTCTACAAGGTGCATGAAGAAGAGATGCTTATGTAACCACACAGAAACATCAACCTGATCCAGTGGATGGCAACACTGCCTGCAGCAGGGGGCTGTAACTAGATGATTGGTAAGGTCACTTCCAAACCAAGCTGCTCTGTGATCCTATGAATCTATACACTCTTTCTCCAAAAATACAGTTCTGTGGTACAGGGAGTATCTATGCCTAAGACTCTGACAGCAACAAATGTGAATCTCTTTCTCTTTCAATATTCTATTCCTTTTCCTTCTGTTCCAATACAGTCACCAGCCCTCAAAGTCTGTAATCCATCCAGGAAATATTCCTAATTTCTGTAATACACCTATATTATTGAGTACTTTATTTTACTTTTTCATCAAAGATACATTTTGTTGCCATAAGCTGAGACTGCAGTGACATTTGGAGGGGTGGTATGCATTGACCTCAGCAAGTATAAATGATGTTGCTTCACGGAAGTTAGGAGTATTATTTTGACTCATTTCTGCATGCAAGGATCTAACTTTTGCTTCAGCTTTCCTGCTGAGTAGATCCAGGCTTGTTTCAATAAGGAATTAAACTGGAGCAGCACTCGCTGACCCCTCTTTGCTATCAGTGATCATAATGTCATGTTTGAATGGTGGTGAATGGAGTTAAATCCAACTGGTAACTGCTGATGAGTGGTGTTCCCCAGATGTCAGTATGCGGGCCTCTCCTGTTCAATATTTTTATTGATGACTTGGATGAAGGCATCAAACAAGGGCTTAAACTGAGGTAAAGGAAGAGGATGAAAAGGTGCCTTTTGGTACTGACTGGTTTGTAATCCAGCAGATCCAAAAGTGAGCTGTGCTGTGTCATCAGGCTGAAGACAAGCACCTTGCACAGATTACAAATAAGTTCTATGGGAACTGCTGAATCACAGACTGAACCTCTGATTCTCCACCTGAGGAGAGTGCTGCAGGGGCACAGGTAAACATAATTTCACCTGGGTGACCAGAAGGGGTGGAGCCTGGAGCCTGGCTCCACCCCTCCTAGGCCCCATTTAAGGGCTGACTGCCATGGAGGAAGGATTGTCAGATAGAACCCTTGGAGCCCTTCTGCGAGCCCAGGACACAGGTAAGATCTTTATTTAATTTCTCCTTTGTAACGCAGTAATCTCTCTGGTCCAATACCTGTATACCTATTTGCCATACACAAGGCCATTAGAAATCCAGGAGGACTGATGGACAGCTGTGCCATGCCTGCTTCCAGTGCAATTCTGACCCAAAGTGGTAAAAGATAGATTTCATGAGGACCATTCTTTTTCCCCATGTTATTTACAGAGCTAAAACAAAAGCTACTTGGGTTTGTTCCTGGGGGGAAAAAAAGTTTGAAATGCTTTGTTGGAGTCTCTGTTTTAAATACAGAATGTGGTGTTTACTCAGTTACAGATCAACCTGCTTAATCTGACCTGCATATCTTTTGTATGTTTTTCCTCATGACTGTACTGTTCTTCCTTTGTAACAGTCAACCCTACTTTTCCTCTTGCTATTTGAACACCACTAAGAGAAATCCTAGAATCCTTTATTTGAATGTTTTCTTTTATTGATGCAGATATGTATGGATACATCAAGGCAACAGTCTGAAGAAGCCTCAGGACATGTTCTTTTTAGGGCGTATGCTTCTTTGGTGTTGTCTTTTTTCTTTTCTTTTTTTTTTTTTTTGAATAAAATAGACTGAAAATAGGATTTCAGTATCTAAAATCTACCTCTGCTTTTTATTTTTGGTTTAAGGTAAACATGCACAATGGTTGAAAGCTTTATTTTCTTCCTCGCTTTTCTTAGGAGGTTTGTAAAGCAGGAAATACATATGATATATCAGGACACTGGAGAACAGATTCTTTCATCTTGCATCTAAATTTTTTTTCCAGCCCTGATATATGCTTGCCATGCAAACTTATAATGAGAAATTGTTAGCTGTTGTAGTAAATCTGGTGGATTTACTAACCCTGAGACATCTGGGGAGATTTCGCTTACCCTGAAACAAATGTACATCTATTCAGATGTATTCAGCAAGTAGCTATGTGTTTGTCTCTAAAGCTGTTGAAGGAACAACTGAACTTGTGGTTTTTCCCTTGGCTCTAAATCTGTTTCTGAAGGTTTTAAGTGTCCAAAGATTACTAGGTCATCTAAGATAGGAAATGCTACTGAAATTGAATTTGGCTTGATAAAACCAATAAAATTTCATGGGTAGCTGACCCATAACTGAGGGCTTGACACCAAAAACTGTATGGGGATTGTTTCTGAAAGGGTCCACAATAAAGCCAGTAAAGAGCTGAAAGATAAGAACCTGTGAAGAACAGATTTTGTAGTTAGGATAACACAGACAATAATGAGACAGTCAATTTTCTTCAGGTATAACCTGAATAGGAATTTCTCTGCAGTGTAGAAAATGTAGATAAATGCTTGTTTGTCACTTCCACTACCACAATTTTTCTGCCTTTTACTACAATCAAGAAGATCAGAGCATAAAAAAAGGAACTGATTTAAGTAACAGAAGTACACAGATTACAAGTACTGGACAATATGGAACAACGTAAGTCCTGTCATGGCTTTCTTCCATGTTTTGGTCTGAGGTGGTAATAAATACTGAGTATGGGGGGGGGGAATGGAATTAAATAAAAATGAACTTCTTAATTTTGGTTACTTCTTCTACTCGGAGTGCAAATACAGTAGTGTATTAGTAATAGGAATTTAAATGTGTTCCCAGGCTGTTTGCTGGGATCTTGGCTCTTTATGCTATCTACAAAAAAAGAAAATGATGCAGGTATTCTCTTGAGGAGAAGGTATAAATATGAATAGCTTTTGCTAGCTTTTAAGAATTTGTTGACTTGTGTAATTCACTGTAGACTGCAGAAATAATTACAAGATTGTTCTTGAATTCCTGACTTTCCTAGAATCACAGAATCTCTAAGGTTAGGAAAGACCTCTAAGATCACCCAGTCCAGCTGTCAACCCATCCCCACCATTCCCACTAACCACGACCCTCTGTGCCGTATCTACACAGTTCTTGAATATCTCCAGGGATGGTGACTTTACCACCTCCCTGAGCAGCCTGTGCCAGTGCATTGCCCCTCTTTCTGAGAGGACATCTGCCATGATTTTTTGACATCTGTCAAAAAATACCTGAGAGAAGGTGAGAACCCGTCTGATCAACATGAGGAATTATCAGCAGGATCAGTCTTCCCACATGGAGGCCTACTGATACCAAAAAACCACCAAACAACAACAAAACAAACCCAAATGATGCAGTGAGATTGGGTTTGGATAAGAGGTGGAACACTTGCACCTCTGGCAAAGAGTAGACCCCAGTGCAAATGCCATATTCCTTCTGCTGCTGAAAATTTAGAAAGTTGACCAGTCAGACAGTGGTCACAGTCAGTGCAGGACCAAAAGGAGTGAATACTTCATCGGGGTGAATATAACTGGTAAGTTTTGAGTATCTATGGGCTTTCTTGCAGAGGCAGTTGGGAAGTCATGTGGCTGCCTCTTATGTGAAATCTTCCTTGATTAAAAACTGTGTTGGTGAGGTTTTTTCTTCCTCTTCTCCGAGGGTGCAAGACTAAAATTGATTGCTGCCACACTCGTGATATGTGGAATAAGTTTCATGCTCCACTGTTTCTTGGTCTATGCATGCTGTATGTGAGACTGATGTGAAATATGTTTGGGGTTGCTTCCGATTGGCTGCGGGTTTCTCTGAACTAATGTGAATAGTTTCCCACGTGATTTCTGCTCCTAGCGCCCTTGCTGGAGCTGCAGGGAATTGGGTAGAAAAAGCAGTGTGGGAAAATGTGCATTAGTCTTGGGGAAGATACGAGTCTGTCTCAATTCGCCAGGCATCTGTTGCAGGCTTATAGCCATAGCAAAATTCACGGGTGGTAAAGTTATTTTATTCAAAACAGATCTGTGTGTTTTCTTAAATGGAGATGTCTGTGTATGCAAACATCTTTGTCTTATTGCATGTGTAGGCTCTGGGGGTGAGTGGTGCTTAAGGGGGTGAGAGGCTTAAGTTACAACAGTCACCACTGTCAATCACTTTTTCGTTTCTAGGCAGTTTTTTTCTCTTGCTTCATTGCACAAAAGAGAAAAAAAAATATTGTGCAGAAAAGCTGGAGGGATGAAACATACAGTGCCAGTGTCCCTGTGCAATCATTTTTGCAAAGCTGTGAACTGATTGCATGGTATGGTGTCCTCTGAAGCTCTGAAGGTGGATTCTGAATTGGAGAAGATCTGTGTTGTGGTCATCCTAACCTGGATGATTGTGCATGTCAGAGGTAAGAAAGATGCATAGACCTTCTCTGAAGAAAAAGATTATGAGTTGCTTTATAAAATCACAGGTCTCATCCAGGTGGATTTCTGGCATGGTCCTTATATTTGAAGATCCCTTCTTCCCATTATAATGATTCCCTAGAAATTAGGAGGCTAAAGCTTGCCAGACAGGAAAGTGAAACAATTCCAACTAACTTGCCTGAGTTTTGATTTGAGAGATTTTGCAGAAGATGCAGTTAAGCTGGGTTCAGGTCAACATGAAGGGAAACCACCTGTCTCATTATCCGATTTCTGGCTGTGTGAAGGCAGAGTGCATTGAGTTAGCACAGGACCATTGTGATATGGGCTTCATATGCAGCTGGTATAACCTTTTGGGAATGTGTAGATGAGTGCTAATGTGACATCAGGTGCCTTGCAGCTTCAATACTGAGCCTGAACTCAGGCAATTGATTTAGATGTGTGACTGTCTCTCTTGGCCAGATGATCCTTCAACACCACCTCTGAGATGTGATCTTGCATCTGTCACTTCTTTGGATTAGGTGTGCATTCTATTAATTTGTGTTGATATATTTTGCTCCTGAACACCAATAGATTTTATTTTTTTGTTTGCCTGTTTTGTGTTTTTTTTTCTTTGTACCCAAGGACTCCTTTTCCTTTTGTCTACAATCTTTTAACAATGTTGTACCCCATTATCCTTTTTGTTTTTGCCTTTTGTGTCACATGAGAAGGCTGTGTTGCCATTCAGCAGACGGATTGGAGAGCTGGGCAGAGAGGAACTCGATGAGGTTCAGCCGGGTTAAGTGCAGAGTCCTACACCGAGGATGGAATAACTGCATGCATCAGTACAGGTTATGGGCTGACCTGCTTTAGAGGAGCTCTGCAGAGAAGAACCTGAGTGTCCTGGTGGATGACAGGTTGGTAATGAGCCGGTAGAGTGTCTTTGTGGCCAAGAAGGCCAATGGTATCTTGGGGTGCATTAAAAAAGAACATGGCCAGCAGGTTAAGGGAGGTGATCTTCCCCCTATACACTGCCCTGGGGAGGCCACATCTGGAGTATTGTCTAGTTGTGGGCTTCCTAGATCAAGAAAGATGGGGAGCTGCTGGAGGCAGTGGAGGGTCACAAAGATGATGAGGGGCCTGAAGCACCTCCTGTACAAGGAAAGGCTGAGAGACCTGGGACTGTTAAGCTTGGAGAAGATAAGGCTGAGGGGTGGTGTTATCACCATTCATAAATATCTAAAGTAGACAGCCAAGTGGATGGAGTCAGACTCTTTTCACTGGTGCCTAATGACAGGACAAGGGACAATGGACTTAAACTGGAACACAGGAAGGTCTGTACAAACATGAGGAAGGACTCTCTTGCTCAGACTGATAGAGTCCTGGCACAGGTTGCCCAGAGAAGTGATAGTCTCCTTCTCTGCAAGTATTTGCAGCCCACCTGGATGCTTTCATGTGTGACCTGCTGTAGGGAACTGCTTTAGCAGGAGATGGGGCTGGGTGATCTTCAGAGGTCCCTTCCAACCCCTATGGTTCTGTGATACTGTGTAATTCTGTAAGCAGTTTCATCTGAAGTTTTAAATTTCCTTCCACATATCAGTGGGAATATGGTTATATCTGTATCTGTTAATATGTTTGGGAATTGTTTCTGTTACTAAAGCTTATCAGATAAGTGTTTCTGACCTCTTTTTCATATTTGAGCATGTGCCTAATATGTTTGAAAGTAAAAGCAGACAAGTATCTTCTATATAAATAAGTCAAGTGGTCATTTATCTCCTTATCCCTTTGCTAGCTATCTAGTTGTTTATCAGCTGTGAAGGGCTGCAGTTGCTGTTGCTTTGTAAGCCTATCCATCAAAGGCAGCCTGATTCAGGATTCTTGTTGAAATAAATGTATGTCACATCTGACAGAACCAGCTGCTTAAAGGGCATCCTTGATGTTGAGAGGCAGTAATAAGCAATATGGATGTCTCACAAGCTGGTGGAAAGGGAGAAGTGGGGGGTGCCAGGAAGAGCATTGTAGGATCCTGCGTTTTGGGCTCCACTGAGCCAATTCAGACTGCAGATATTTTTAGCACTGTAATTCAGCAGGCAGTATGCTGTACAATTACATACCAACATGATGCTTCTCCTGTGGGTCGGTGTAGCTATGTTTCCACCTCCTGGCAAATATAAGGAACAACTGAAAAGAGACTAATGAGAGCTATGCATGATTTTTTTTTGGATAGGCACTAGAAGATGATGAAGTAGGAATTTTAAAGTGCTTCTCTTGAGCTCAAATAGAGTTTTATGTTCAGTTTTCTCTGCTATATAAAAACAGCTTATAGAAACAGTTTCCAAGTAGTTCTCCTTGTAACTAAAATGAGTGCTTGAGCCAAAAAGAGTCATAAATACAGGGTGCTTGCAGCAGGACTGTAGGCAGTGAGACAGAAGACTTTGTATTGAGGGAGGGAGAATGAATGTATTTCCATGGTATTTGAGAAGAGGCAGGAACACACTTAGTACACTTCAGTTAGTATGACTTTTCAGTCTCTGAAATAGCTATGCGTTCTGTCTATTAAGAAGCAGTTGTGGAGGATGCTTAGCAAAGACTGCAGGAATTCTGAGAGATAAGTGCACTTCAGTAATAAGAAAATATTTTTTTTTTTACAGGACAGATTGACCTTTTCTCAATGACAGTGTGGTCATGCGGAGCTGGCTGTTATCTGAGGAGTTGATTGGGAATCTGTAGTGTCCTTTTCCTTTCTCAGAGCTGCCCTGTGTGAAAGAGACAAGTTTGAGTAGATAGTGAAGAACATCTTTCTAGAACCTTTAAAGAAATGCAGGCTTCTTGTCTAAAGCTCCCAGCTGAAAATGTCTTTTTCTTTTTTGGTCAGTGAAAAAACAATTTTCAAGCTAGCAGTCCAAGTGTGCATGCAGCCTGGATCGCATATGGGCATCATGAGATCACTGTTGCTTGTGACCACATTAACTGCGTTGTTGCTAGCCTGGGGAAGTCCACACATGCTACAGCCATACCAGCCTTGCAGCACAAGTGTGTAGGTCTTGTTGAGCAGCAGTGCTAAATTCCGAAGTATTGAATCCGGACTTTGAATTTGCTTTCCTGCTTTGTTCAGATGCGAGGACTCCCATATGAACTGCTCTGCATGTCCACAGCTTACCTTCTTTTTACTTGATGTGTTCAGGAAAATCATCCACTGACAGCAGATTGCTGGAAGTCTATACACTTCAAAGGCACATGCGGTAAATCCCCTTGGATGAATTTTGAAATTCCTTTAGCTAGGGGGTATTTATCATTACTGGAGTCATAAACTCGCTCTGACAGTAAACCATGCAGAAACAATGTGCAACCCAGATTTCTGATGACGGAGACTCAGCAAATAGCCCAAGGATCTTTTGCTGCTGAGTAGGAAGGCTGCGAGGTATGCATCTATTAGTTCTCCAAGCAGGGAGTGAGGAGGAAAAGAGGTGATGAAAACTGGTGGGGAAGCACTGCCAGCACCATTTTGCATTCCTACCTTCATTTTGGTGTTAACCCCTGGCCTCCCAGCAGCTCTGTAATAAACCACATAAGAGAAAAAGTATATATTGAAATAAATATTTTGAACCTTCTCCTTTGCTATGTGATAATAGCATAAATTTCATGTTTGACAGAGCTGGCCTAACTGCTCTACAAACGCAGGAGAGGCGTTTCCCTTCCTGTAAATTAAGGTGCGTAAAAATCTGCTGTGTGATGAGTCTAAGGAGGACTCGCTATGCAG
>PPHD01012715.1:0-17839 GCA_002909625.1 Bambusicola thoracicus | reverse complement strand
AGCAGTTCTCCAGCCTGTCTTAACCACAAGCTGATGTCTATCCCCATGTTCGGATGTACCTAACTGGAAGGAAATTTTCCACACATCATCACTGACAAAAGTAGGTGATATGGAGATATACACAGCAATAAAATGTTTTAGGTCTGATTTTCTCTAGAAGACATCCAGTGAATGAACGAGTATAACTCACATAAAGGTGGTCCAGTTACAACGCTGACTCTCTTCCACATTTGTTACCAGAGAAGAGGACCTTGCATGGTACTGTATCAGCACATACGTAACAAAGGCTTGTTCATATCAGCAAATGTGCATCATTGTCCATACGCAGTTCTGGGAACAGCAATCACCAAGCACCTGGGCTGCAGTATACAAAAAGCATTACATACTTAGGAAATCTTATCTTTACCTTTTCCAGCACTTTTGGATAATATTTCCTATTAAAGCATTTTATTTGGCGACATCATTTGTGAAGATTAAAAGCAGTAGGCTGGATTTCTGCTCAGAGGCACTAGCAGTGCACGGGAAAGCCGGCGATGGCATGCAGTATCTCGGGGGTCTGCTAGATGGAGCTAAAGCATGGATAGAAGCGCACCATGGAACTACTGCATTGGCTGCTCAGTCGCGGGTTAGCTGAGAATGGAGGAAAACTGAAGATGTTTTCTGTCCCTCCTGTTTTCTGCATCACCTCTAATGGAATGAACGCCTCAGGTTCCTCGGTTTCTCAAAAAAATGTTATATTTAGATTTGCCCCAAATTACTATCCTCACATTTTTACATACTTCTACAGTATTTTCTATTTACAACTGAACTGACAGAATATATTTTGCCAAAGAGACCATTCACCAAGAAACTGTCATTCTGGGAAGACTACCATTATTTATGGAAAGAAATGAGAACTGCTAAAATAATTTATTTCAACATTTCCAGAAGGATACGCATCGACTTCTGGGTTTCAAACAGCATATTAATTTGGAAATTCAGACTTGTTCAATATTTGAGAATGTTTACTCAACTGCAGAAGGGAGAAACAAGGTGAATAACATCTATAAAATGAAGTGAGTGTTCCACCAAAATTGGAATGGAATGTTTCATGTAAAATGAGAAGCAAAGTTTTATATTTTATTCCGGTTTCACAAAGCAAATAGTGTAATTGTAGTAATGTATTGTATTGACTATGTTGTGAATAAAAATCAGTTTTGGTCCATCCAATGTACATGTTCTTCATTAACAGTTACAGTAACTACAATTTTGCACACATTTTCATGTGATTTATGCTCATCCTGTGGTGTCAGCTGAGGAGGTTTTAAGAGGCTGATATAAGCTTTGAGTCATACCAAAGACAAAATCTTCTCTCAAGGGAATACATTAAAAAGTCATACAAAAGCTATTAAAAATTAAACAGTATAATATACTGTGTTTCCTATGGGGGGGAAAAAATGCTGTCAGATAATAGAGAGAGTTACATGAGGGATAAAATATAGGCAAATAATTAAAGCATTCACTTAAAAATTATGGGAATTGTTCTCAGAGTGATTAGCTCTTGTTTGTATATGATGTAATTTTGAAAACTACTGATAATTAGGAAAAGCTTAAATCTAATTTGTTTTGATGCCAATAAATGCAGGCAATGACAGCATTTGTCTGAGTAGCTTGAGAGAATTTAACATTAATCAGGATTTTAATTAGCAAAACAACAAATTGACTATAATTCTGTGGAGACAAGTTGTAACAAAAGTCCTCATAGGTCAGATTCAATTAACTTGCAACCAAAAGAGCATGAAGCCACATTGTGATTTAGCAAGACCAATATCTGCCCAGGTTTCATTCATAAAACTGTTAGATCACAACGCTTCCATCAATAGCATTATTAGAAAGCATCATTGAGTGTTCTCAATGCTTAATTGATTTGTTCCTTTTCTAGGCATAAAAATAGATGGGCATTTTCACCGTGTTTGGATGTCTCGTGCACCATCTAAACTGTAATTCCTGCCCCAGTATGATATGGAAGCATGTGTCAAACATGGGACAATCTAAGCAATCACAAGAGGAAAATTACTGAGAAGAATTCCTGTAGTGAATATCTTGGCCTGGTGTTTTCTGCCACCATGATACTTGATAGAGGGAAGGGATAACTTGTTCTATCCATGCTCAGAATCAACTAAACATCAGCTGTCTATGGTTATCATGGTTCCAAGTCCAAACAAAAAGTTTGGAATAGCCTTGAAAAGTCACTTTGGTTTTAGATTGGTATTGGATTGCGTGCCAGCATATTGCCTGAAATACACATAGCAGACATCTCTTCTAAAAAAGTGAAGATATTTATTGTTATTATTGGACCCATTTTAGGTTGTCTTCAGCTCTGGTCATTTTTTTGTTTGTTTGTTTATTGTGGCATAAAATATCACTGTTCACGAACTAGGCAAGATCAGTGAAAAATTCTCCTTTCTGAAGACTGTAAATAGATAAGCAAAGACTTTAAAATGAGATTTGATTAAAATATTTTTTTAAAAATTGAACTGAAGAAAATACATGTTTTATTCTTTGCTCTGTTCCCACTAAAAATACATGTTAATTCTATACATTTTATGTAACTGAAAAACCACAGCATTCTAACCAAAGCTCCTCAATATCTGTTCTCTGTTTTGACGTGCTTTGCATCTCTTGATATGAGTTTTCATCTGGATGACTTCATTAACACTGACTGACTGTACAGCCTTTCCTGAGCATGATCACCAAGCACAGAGTTCAGTGGGTCCCAAACAGCAAAACCCCTTTTGATAATAACTAAGCTGACTTAAGCCACTCTTGAAAATCCCTTTGTTGAGAAGCACTCAGTGTGGGCTTCTGTCCCACTATTTACAGAATTGATAGAAGGACCGTATATATTAAGATAAGCAAACAATCAGGAGATCAAGGTTTAGGACATGGCTTCCATTTATTGCTAACAAGCTTACTACTGCTAGGTGAGGAATGTAATTCTCTCATAAATAGTACATTTCTATGCCAAAGAGACACTTCTCATTTTTTCACTAGAGATGGTGACTTTACTTGTGCTTGCCTGAGCTCACAAATCTATTCAAATGGTAATTCCACAATGTGAAAAAAAACCAACACAAAAAACAACCAACCAATCAATTAATTAGCTTGTTAAAGATGATGTGGCTCTGAATAATCTCAGTGCTTCTTAAGGACTTCAATGACCTTAGAAAAGGTTAGTGCTTGGAGACTTTCTTTTCAAATGAAAAATACATCTGTAATTGCTTATAAGGGTATGTATTTTTCAGTCATTCTTTTCTCAGGTGCAAATCGAAGTCTTTATGAAAAGGCCAGGTAATGACTCCTGATACTTATTGTTTCACAAAGGTTTCTATGAAGCACCTGCAATAAATTCAGTATATTTTTGAAAAGTAATAGTTCTCATGATTAACAATTATTATATAACATTATCTGAACTCAGAGTAATAACATAAATTTTCTTCTGTTGTTCAGAAAAATTAAAAGTAGGTCCAGTTAAGCTGTGAGCTGTTCCAGAGAAAGTTTAAAAACTCACACCTTATTTATATTAAAATATTTCAGAGCAAGTAATGCAAACAACAAGGCAAAATGTGAAGAAAGCAACTGGTGAGAGGGAAATGATTAGTTTGTGTATGTTCGGTAGCTGTGAAGGAACTGAAGGAATGCCAGGTTTGAATTAATTTCCTATTCATTACATTCCCTTGCCTAAGAATAGAAAAAAAGTACAAAATACAAACATCTTTTCAAGAAAGTAGACCTTGAAAAGTATGACAAAACAATGAGACTGAGCAGAAAACACTAATGTCTGGGAAACAGTAAGAGGTCTTATTCCACAGAGGAAGGAAATCATCCTGCTGATAACCTGATTTGCTTTTGCAGGCCAGAAAAGGGTGTGGGAGGCGGCCAGAGAAAGGATTAGATATAGGTGAGGAATCATTACTTTCCTTCTACTGATTACTCATTGCTAACAAACAGATAGCACATGTAAAATGTTGGCTTCAAAAGTATACTCACTTGCAAGGCAAAATCTTAGAAGATGCTAACCCTGTAGTAACTCAGAGTGTGGCCTTTTTAGGAGCTGGACTCAGGAGAACTATGCAAAAAACAACACCAAAATAATACTGTAGGACTGCTAGCACAACAGGATAAAACATTCAGCAGACACTGCATACCCCCTTTGCAACCAGACATTCCATCTGCTCCCAATCTGTCCTGAAGAAATCAAGCTCATCAATTAAGATGAGAGCTCCTCAAAGACAGGATCACTTGAGTTCACTTCACATCAATAAAGAAATCAAGTCAAACTTTCTGTATCCTGGAGTTTGTGTTAGAGCTCCATTAGGAAGAAAGGAAGAAAATTCTTCACCACATTAATCATGGTAAGAAACTTCTGGTCTTAAGGACTCTCTTGTAAAATGTATATTTGAAGTGAGAAGTTCATAATTCAGTGAGTAGTTTTAGTGAAATCAGCTTGAATACTTTTAAATGCTTAGCAACAAGGGAGAATCTAGCCATAAATAAACTGCAGATTTTTTTCAGCAAAACTCTGGTGATGTTTCTGTACTTAAGGACCACAGGAGTCCTCAGCAGAGGCACAGAGGACTGCAAGGCTTATGAGTGCTTTTACAAATATGCAAACATCTTATAAATATTTTTTTTTCTCTGTACAGTATCTGAATGGATCGGCAATAAAATTGTTCCACCCCTCATGATACCCATGGGGAAGCAGGGAAGAGAATATAGGCATGTAGAATGTAGAACCCTATATGGACTGATCTTGGCCAAGGTCATGCTGTGAAAAATGCATGTGGGTATTTGAAGAAAGTTTAGATTCAGAAATTTTTGGCCTTGAATTGAACTGAAATTTTTTAAACCAAAATTTCTCAAATGAAACATTTCAAAGCAATGTTTCAATTTTGCTTCAGTGGAAGGCAGGCAAAGAACTTAAACCTATTCTGTCTCTGTGGAAGAACAGGCACAATATGTAGATAGCCTCTCACAGGATTTCTTTTCTCCAGTTTCTCCCTTAGTGCTTGGCTGGCTGAAAGATATCTAGTTTCAGATAACAAAAATATGCTGTCAATGAGACAAATTTCTTCAAAAATAACCTAGTCAGTTTTAACAGCCATGAAATTTCTTTAATATTTCCACTGTGCATTATTGCTTGTAAGAAATGAAAACATTCTTTGGCATGTTTATCTATAGTTTTCAATGTATAATTATTTTGTTCTGAAATATGTACAAACAATGCCAGTACTGAAAGCAATTCTCAATGATTTGAAGGCAGTATTTAATACCGATCACTGAAATGTGACCAGTGGCTAAACATGGTGCCTACAAGACAAAATGTATGGATGCTGTCACACTCAGTGTTTCTGATATTATGGTCTTGGATGCACCTTTGAGAAACGGGGTACACTGATGTCAGATGGGATGCAACTGGCCAGGAGGAGAAGAATATACTGGGCAGCAAGCTGGTTGGCCTTATCCTAGTTTTAAACTAGTCTAAAAACTAGAGTTTTAAACTAGATTTCACAGAATTGTAGGGGCTGGAAGGGACCTCCAGAGATCACTGAGTCCAGCCTCCAGAATGAATGGGGACTTTGTCTATAATCTTGCATAAGAGAATGGTAGGAAGCTGACAGAAAAGGCAATGGAGATTGATTTACTTAGAGTTCAAGGCTTTGCTTACAGATTTAACTTTAGATGCCGAGGAACACAGCTGAGGTCAATGAAATTCAGAGGACCAAGAAGTAAAATCCTTACATTCTATGAAACAGAATCACAACTGTAACAGCATGGCATCATTAATCAGTGTTATTGATCTGCAATAAATATGTCTGATTTGAATTCACTTCATATTACTGTTAGTATCTGCTATGCCTTTGTACATCTTCCTGGTTGCAGAAATATCATTATAAAAGGAATATCCTAATTCTATACAAGAATATTTGAATCATATCCTCATGTTCTTCAGCAAATGCCACATACTATAAACCACAACAATCCAGGGACTTTGTCATTCAGTCATCTATTTCAGTAAAAAAACCTGTCCAGTGTTAATGGGCATTGCCAGAGGGATGTAAAAATTTGCCTGAAATGTACTCAGACCATAGTATAAAATCATAATGTTGCTCTGGCTAGAAGTGGAGAGAGGAGTTTGCTCTCTGACAAAAAAAGAAATCCTAAGTCTTGTCAGTTTCCTAAATATAATTTCAGAAGAAAGATGAAAGAGGCCTTCCCTGTAACCAATTTTTATCTATATAGGCCCCTTTTGCAGGTTATTAGTTGACTAATAGGGCATCAAGCAGCAGCCTCCCATATCCTGTATTATTCAGAATGGGTTTTATCAGAATTTGGAGCTTCATTTAAAGTACAGACAGATTAAGGGAAGCTGGAAAGAAGCAATGTCAAATGAATTGTCTGCTGTAGCTCCAGGCAGAACTGGAGGCCATAGAGAATCATTGAAAAAGCACTGTTAGCCCACAAATATACCATGGGTCTTTAGAGAGAGACTGGAGGACACAGGGTTTCACAGCCATAATGAGAATGTTTAGTGATGGTAATTTTTTACAGCATTCAAAAAAGAAAAAAGAGAATAAACCATTTTCTAGGGAAAAGGAAAAAGAAAAAGAAAGAAAGGAAAAGAAAGAGAAAAAAAGGAAAAGAAAAAGAAAAAAAGGAAAAGAAAAAGAAAATGAAAATGAAAATGATTGCATGTTAATTGTGCAAGGGTCACATGCAGCAGGGGAAAGGTAGAATCATTTTTGGAACCAAAGTTCAAGATATAGTTCAGGTGCCTCTCATGCAAGGTTGCATATTTTTGAATAATAACATTTCTAACTTACTTATTGAGGGAATCCATTTAATTCCCCAAAGGTTTCTTTTTCCCTTTTTTCTTTTCTTTTTTTCTCCAATTGATTATTTTTCTCCTTTAGTTAAGGGACATGGATTAGTGGACATGGTGGTGATGGGCTGGTAGTTGAACTAGATGATCATAGTGTTTTTTTATCCAACTTTAATGATTTTGTAATTCTTTCACCGTGGCAAGTCATGACCTTTAGAAATTAGGATAGCACCCCTCTTTGGACCTGATCAAAGACCTTCTGTAGTAGTTGCTGCTTGTGAATGCAGAAGGGATTTTTGGCTGCTCTTGCAAAAATACTCCTTTTTCAGGTTCTTTCTATTTGATGACTATCCAGAGACAGAAGAGGGAAAACAGACAAAACACTGAGATGATGTAAATATGTCTTTTCTTGTCCCTGTCAAGATTCCCTGGGGAAAAAAAATAGAAGTACAAAATTCCAGTATGCAATATGGAATATTTTTTTCCATGTGTTATTCCACTGACTGGAGTGGATTGCTCTTACCATGATGGTGGCAGGATTTTGAAGAGAGTTCACTGCTCCTGTTCAGCACAGTGAATATGTGCCCTCACAGCAAGTACTGTCCTTCACCAGAGCTACTCTCTCCCTTCAGATGCTAGTAGTTGTCTCCAAGAGAAAAATTATTTTATTTACGCAGAAGACCTGTTTCATCTCTGAAATATGGTCTACAATGTGTTGCAGAGTACAGAATATTATTAACAGTAACAGGGCATGTAAGTTAATGGAAAAAGGTGCAAATTACTTTTTCTTTCCCCTCCTAGATCTCAGACTTTGTAAAGTGTATTTTTTATTTTCTGGCAGAAGTGGTGTAGTGAGAAATACAAAATAGTTTCAGCTGCCTGCCTGGTGTTTTTCAAAAGGCAGCAAAATGTAAGTTCAGCACTGGAGATGAGCATTTTTAGTTCTGACTGGAAATGGGCATACTCTGTTCATCTCTTAGCTACAGTACTGCTTCCTGCATCAGACTGGCATAAATAATAGGAAATAATAAAAAGAGTCCAAGAGTAGGTATGCTGTAAAGTAAAGGATCCCTTGCTGGATAAATAGAGAGCTGAAGACACCATTTAGCACAAGCTCATATTATGATATTTTAATTCAACATCTGACTTTGGTTCCTCTGTATTCAAAGCTTTCCACTGACTGTAACCTGTAACTTGCCTCCTGGGCTTTGGCTTCTTTGCACTGCACTGCATCCGCCTCATTGGCTTAAACCATTTTTCCTAGTTGGGACTGGCAGCCGACACAGCCCATCATCATTGCTGCAAGGGATTTATTTACCAGGGATCCACATCCCGCTAGCTGTGAAACAGACCTGCCTGTTATAAGCAAGGATATACGAGCAGAAAAATACAGACTTTTTTTTAGCACTGCTGAAACAAACTGAAAGAATACATACTTTGTCAGAAATTGTCTATGCTAAATAAAGAAGAAAAAGTGTTTCCAGAGACCAAGAAAAATCAAGGAATCTAGGGGCACCTGGGCACATGCATTGGCTTATCTTCACCACTCTTACAGATAATTAAATTTGCCACAAATTATGTTCTGCAGTATTCTGAATTAAGAAGGGGAGGTAAATCCCCAAGAAATGGATAATCCCCAAGAAGCAGGAAAATCAGTCTGCTGTAAAATTGGAAACCTCCATCATTTTTGCTAAAAAAGAGCTGCAACATATGACGAATAGAGAGATGACCTGTGACACATGGAGCTATGTTAACGAGTCCTCTATTTCGCGTATGATTTCAATATTTGTTTTAATTTGGTGGGATTCCAATTTCAGCTGAAAACCCAAGTACTGATAATAGACTCCAAAGCAGCTGAAAATTTCCAGACAGCTTTAATGGCACAAAATGGAGTCATTCCCTGACTTCACAGCAAATAGTGTATTATGCATCTTCCTTTACCACCTCTTCTTTGCTTGGAGATAGTCTTTACAGTACAACTTAAAATACAGTCAATATTCTTCACTGAAAGTGAATATCCTCAGCAAGTATTGTGGGGTTCTCTTCTTCATGGAGGAACCAAATGATGTGTGGCACATTTGCTGAAAAGAGAAAACTACTTTGGTGCAGAAAGTTTCTATTTTTAAAACAAGAAGCCTAACACTTTGTCCTTATAATTTTTAATTCTCAGATCTCTCATATACATAAATAATTATTCAATGCCGTAGTGGACACTGAAAAAGCAAGTCTGTGAGGCAAGAGGGAAGCAGAACAATGAAGATGCCATTTAATTACCCTCTCTGCTGGAGTCCCTCTGAAAACTCAGCCAAAGATGTTCCTGCCCATAGAATGACTTTCCTGTAATGTCAAGACCAAAAAGTTGCTGATATGACAAGAAACATCTATCTATGCAAGAGAGATGTAGAATGGACTGGGAAAAGCCTCTGTATGTTATCATGTATGAGACTGTGGCCAACAAGGAATCCATAGATATACAAAAATAAGAAATAAAGAGGCAATATCTAGAAGGATATATGTTTACTGTAAATAATAATAATAAAAAAAAGTAACAATTGTTTTCTAAATATTGTTTATTCACTCTCTATCCTCTCTTCTGTTCTGGTTCCTACCTGAGCCCTGCCACTGAGTATAAGACAACTGCAGAACACAAAGAGTTGTTCCTACTTGTTGTAAGCACGGATACAGTTCCTTTATGTCAGGAAGATGTGATTTACTTCAGCAAAAAAATGTACACAATCTAGGTGAATGCACTAAGAAGGAAAAACCACGGGTGCAAATGTCACTTTTCTGCATGTGTGGGACATAGTCCTGAGAATATTTACTGAATTAATCCTTGTGGGCTGTATCAACTTTATCTGCCCTGATTCAAAACTGCATGCAAGGTGCAAAGTTATTTTGCTGCCAAGTCATTCATTATTTTACATGCAGCCTACAGCAAAAAAATACAGATATAAAAGGTCATTCAGCACCTTCAAGTGTAAGTAGGAAATAAACAAGATTTTTAAAGAACTCACCTGCACCTAAAATCAGATTTAAGGGTCCTAAATGGGAATTAGGCAAGCAAACACTGTGCAAATCTACTTCTACATAGTTAAGGTGGTGTTGCTCTTCATTTTTAATAGAGTATGCCTGACAAAGTTGTCTAAGTAATTTTGTGTAATCCCTTTAAAATATTGCTGACAGGAGGCACCAAGAGTCCCCAGAGCACAACCAATGCTGGCACAAACCCTCCTGGGCTGTCTTGCCAATGTGTTGCTGGAGTAAAGGGCACAGAACTCTTTTCAATCATGTCTGGTATTATTCCATCTATTAGGTGCTCTGACCTCTAACACATAGCAGTTTAGGCTAGATTTTTCCTTAATCATCCCTTCCAAGTAACATTTCCTATTTGGAAGGGGTGATTAAGGAAAAATCCCATTTGGAAGGGATGATTAAGGAAAAACACCGAAATGCTACTCTGTGGTGTTACTGTGTATTTGCACCTATGCTAGTGGTTGAAAACCAAGCCATAGCACTGGTATATGCATTGACCCCCATGTGTCATTCTTCTAGAATAGCTGCAGGTTGCAGGTTCTTCTGGATGGGCAATCCATTAAAAATGCCATCAAGACACAATCACAGCCTGGCAGCAGTGAAAGAACTAAGAAATGATAGTTGTGACCATGGCTTTATATTTATGAATGTGAAGCCTACTGAAGAAAAGAAATGTGAGTTTGAAAGATTGATGGAGTTCCAAGTTCTGATGAGTTCCACAAGAAGGATAAATCTTGGTACTGAATCATGGGAAAGTTTTAATTGCCTAAATTTACCGATACCTTTTATTGAAAATGCCAGTAACTTTGGAACAAAGTGCTACACTGAACAGGCTGGGGAGGAAGATAAGCCTTTGCTACCTATTCATTATTTATCTTTTTTATTATTTCTAAACTAAACATAGTGCAATAATAGATTTGATTATCATCACGCCTTTCACATTTTGTTTACATTAAAAATTAAAAAAGAAATCAATATAAAAGAGTTTCAAATACTATGCACTGAAATTAAAAATAAAAACTCTTTGGTGAAGAAATTATGTTCTTCCTGCAGAAGTGGCTGTGTGCTATGAATAGCAGTCTTTCAGTAAGCCACCTAACAGACTTTAATAGAATTATGATTCGTGATGCATTAGGTGGACAAAGCAATATTAAAATTTTGACCCAAGAAATGTTGCATAGATATTAGCAAAGTAGCATATTCCAACTTTTATTTTCCTCCATTTTTAGTGCCAAGAAAAGAAGTCTTGTTTAAACTGCAAACTGGAGAACAGCTCCCACCTACTGAGTT
This sequence comes from Bambusicola thoracicus, assembly GCA_002909625.1. Classification (NCBI taxonomy): domain Eukaryota; kingdom Metazoa; phylum Chordata; class Aves; order Galliformes; family Phasianidae; genus Bambusicola; species Bambusicola thoracicus. Next base: position 6,654 of record PPHD01012715.1, on the reverse strand, counting down.
TTTGAAATAAACTTCATTTTGGACAAGAATTTAAATGGATACACTTTGGAACATATTTGCCAACTATTTCTTTTTAGATAAAACACTTACTGTTAGATCACTATCTGAAGTAACAGTTCAACTTGTATAATACAAGGATTCTGCTTACAACCTTCTGGAAGTATTATGTGACCGTACCTGAAAGTGTATTTATGATTTTTAGTACATTTTCTCTTAAGATATTTGTCCAAGACAAATAACCAATCAATTACTAATATTTATTTAATGATTCATACTCAGAGAAAAAGTCAACTTTTGGAATTTTTTAAGTTCTAAAATGTAAATCATGCAGATCATCATTTGCACATCACTTGGTTTTTTGTTTGTTTGTTTTTTCACTTTGCATTGGAAAGTATTTCTTTCCTCTCAGTTCAAAGAACAAATCAATACACATTTATTTTACTTCAAATCACCAAAATCCACTAATTTCAGCATGTCATCATTTTTACATAAGCAAAACAGCTTTCACTTGAAGTTTCTAAAAAGAAAGCTTTAGAACAGGTAGCTATTATTCTTATCTGCTGATCATAAAATAATTATAGTTCAGGTCAACTTCTCTACAACATATAAAGATTTGTTCAGAGTATTGAAGAAGTCTATGGAAAATTTGTTTTGTATTAAATGCATCAGTAGCATTTGTAGAACACAAGCCTTTACAAAAGAACTATACCCCAAGGATACATGTTTTTTTTTTTTTTCCTGCGAAGGCTGAATCATCTGATGTATGGGAATTGGTAGGTCATAGCCTGAACCGGTGACTGAGCACCAGGTGAGAAGGCGTGCCTAATCCAGGGAGCTCAGGTGCAAACAAACCTCACCCTCCATGAGGGTTAGGAGCCAAGAGAGTAGTATCTCTACTATTTGGAGACTGTGCCCTTCTCGAGACTTTGTGACCTTCAGAAAGGGTGAGCTACTTTTTCCTGTATTGCTTTCTAAACTAAGTCATGATGAATACCTATATATGTGTGTTCCTATCCTAACAGAAGGCAAGATCATTGCCTTCTATTGCTGCAAATCCAAGAACATGATGAAAAGTGAACTATTCAGCCTTATCTACCCTGTGTACTCAAAAATGGAGAGATACACCCTATTCATATCACACGGTAGAACTTAACATATTTTTCAAAGAGACACATACATTTTATGATTGTGTGTTTCATTTTGGGTTCCCATTTAAGAATTCACGTTTCCAAAGTTTTTACTGCATGATTGAGGGCTGAGAACTTAACAAAAAAGGCAGTCATAACAACCACACTTCAGGAGTTTGGTTTCAGAAATATATTGAATATCTTTATGTTATAATAAAGCTGGAATGATGGCAATACCATCAGAAGTAGAGAACATAAACAGAGATATAAATACAGGAAATGAACTGACTTCTTGAGATCTCTTCATTTTTAGAGCCCTCATAGATCAGATAACTACTGAACCCAGGTGGATCTTCATGCCATGCTTTTTGTGTTCATGCTGCTTTACTTCAGTCTTGCCCTAAAAATCTAAGCATATACAATACTGGCACAGTACTAAGACCATAATTGTACTGATAACAGTTTAGTTTCTTTATTTATATCTCTTTCACTAAAGCCTGGAAAAGAGAAACTAATCAGTCAAAACAAGAAGTCATAGATGAGTAAAACCAGCTGTCTTCTGTTTGCCTGTAGAAGTATATGGAAGCGAACAAATTCAACTTTTTACAGAGCACTGTGATATTTAGGGAAAAAAATATGCACAAACATTGTATTAAAATATTAAGTGTTTAAGAATCACACAGAGAAGAGACTCTCTTTTTTTCCTGTGGTGTTAGAGGTTGCCACCAGTTGTGCGTAGCCACTCTGTAACTGATGAATAAATGAAAATACCTGACAGTGTCTGAGATCCAGGGCATGATTTTCTTTAAAGTTTATCATGAAAGGGCTCATTTTCGTTCACCATATGTTACTTACTGAGTTCTGAAACAGCATGGGCTGTTGTTCCTTTAATATAGTTGCCTCATAGTCTGAGGCTTTTGCATCTGGAAATTGGCTGACTTTTCTCACATCTGTAGGAATCCATTAATCCTGCAGCCATTACCTCACGCTTTTCAGGGTGAGTAAATAGGAGCAATCAAGTACTATGTTTTTCATCCCTTTTGGTGTCACTCCTCCTCTAATCTAACTCACAGAAACGAGCTGAGATACTTTAACTAGGAGTTACTGCTACTGCATGAAATAAAATCTCTCACTCTGCTTTTCCTTCTCTCAAGTGTTCATATATATATATATAGGTAGTGTATGCTACAAAACCAACAGGAATATTCAAATAATTTTTTTCCTCACAACTCAGTTGTTAACATAGCCTACCCTACTTAGAACTTAGGGTCAAGGGGGTTTCCCTAGGACAGGAACTGAAAGCACTGTCTCCTTACATCAGCTGTAGTAGGAACTGGTCCATCAGCAGGAGAGCAGATAAGCCTAGCCAAATCCCTGCCCTCATTTTCAGGATGATCTGACTCCAACACTTTGTTTTTTTCATGCTCAAGGGGGTAAAGAGCTGCTTATTCCCTGCATTTGTGTCTTTGCGTTCTTCAGCCAGTGATGTGAAAGAGGTAGGCAAAGGCCTTATTCAAGCATTGTCTTTGCTCTGCCTTCCATAGCCTTTGGTTTGCAGACAGCTGAAAGTCTGGGAAAATGACTAGTCTATTGATCATATGTAAGTGGGAATGAAGGGCCAGTATTTACCTAGTAAACTGCATTGAATGAGAAATGAGTGGGGATTTTTCCAAACCCTCAATTTATTTATTTCATGTAGAGGATATATTACGATCCTTGAAATGTATTTACCTAGAGATAGCTAAATATCATTTATATGTTGTTTCTTTTTTCTATTTTGCACAATAATTTCATTCAGTACTTTGTAGTCTAAACTAATTTCCTCCACCACAGCATTTTATTATTTGCTGATTGTCCCTAGGTAGCTTAATTACTGGTAAGAGGATAATGAAGAAAACCTGGAGCCAATATTTAAGTAGAGTGGAGCTACTCAAGTGTAATGAGCATTTTAAATTTGCATTTTAGTACTTTATAAAGACCCATAACAAAATACTGCCTTCCCTCCTGCCTTGCCTATTAAAAGGCTGTCAAGAATTAGTGCACTGCAATTAACACTGAGGGGCAATGTGTGTGCCAGGAGGGGGATGCTTGCTGCTGGGCAGGCTCTTCTGGGGTTCTATCTCCTCTCAGAGCATTTTCACTAACACTGAAAAACAAGGAAACTGGGGTCTTAAAAGGTCTCCTGGTGTTTGCTCTTTACCTCAAGGAGACCATTACAAGTTAGTGTTGATGTCCTTGCGCATTCCAGCAAAGTTCATTGTTTTCTAGCTACTTGAGTAAGTCCCATAATTTAATTTATAACAGCCAGACTCCACCTCTTAAATGTTTTACATTTCCTGCTGCTGTTTCAGCAGACTTCAAACCATAGCATGTTTCATTTCCAGTAAAAGTAAAACCTCCTTTGCTCTCTCACATATAGTCCCTGTGTTGTCCATCCAAGAGAGCAGATATGGCCAACGCACAGCTATGCTGCTGCATGAAAATGGACTGGCAGGCTGTTGGTGTTCTTACAGACAGTAACTGTGCTGGGTCAGATAGCTACACAAGCCCATAGGAATAAGACTTTCCCAGTTTGGGTGCAAGGAGTAGGGAGCAGAGGGTTTAGCTCTGTGCATGGGAGCCATACTACATCACTTCTTGGATTCAGAAGATGAGCCCAGTCACGTTTCACTGACTATTCCGGGTGCAGCCCAAAGGATTAAACTTTGAGTGATAGCTTCTCTACTGCAATTTCTTTTCTTCGTGATTAGCGTGGACGGTCTTAATCAGCTAGGACCCAGTTGGTGACAGCAAATAGTCCATTTATTTTCAGATGATCACGTGCTGCACAACATGTACAAAAGAAACCTCAGATAATACTTATTGGTCTTAGCCTCAAAGACACTTGTAGAGCAAACAAAGGTGAGGACAGAGCCTTTACTTGAGAAATAGGCACTATAGGAAAAGATATTAAAGAGAAATTAACTCACCCCTCCCAGTAACAGTTTGGAGAAAGGGGTGAGCTGAGGATTGCAGCTTTCTCTTGTTCATACTGTCACACTGCAGGAGAAAAGGGCAGGGGGAAGGGAAACCCTTGCAGACGCGCTCCTAGAAGCATCACTGAGACAGAAAGGGTGGCTCCAGCCCCCCCCGCCCTGTCCAGCTCCAGGCAGTTGCATGCTCATGTATTGGTTCAGGCTGTGACCTTGGAATTTCACGACAACACCTCATAGAATGTGATGCCCTCAGCTGCATTTCTTGAGTGTTTGAAGTGTTCCCATTTTATAGCTACAGGAGGTGGAATGTGAAAGGTGCTCTATGAGTTCTTGCTGATAGGCAGTACTGTCTGAACTAAATTTCTAATCTTTTCTCTTAAACCATCGATTTCATTTTGATGCAATTTAGAAAATATGTAGCATTTCAATCAGGAAGGATTTTATTCTAATAAAAGTAATGAGGGAGCTTCATGGGTTGCAATTATTACTAGATAGCCACATCCCTGGGGAATTAGAACCATTTAGATACTCTTTGTCCAATTAAAATATGACATTGTGGGATTGAATGTTAGGGCACATACCACGAGTAATGATTTCATGCCTTATTAGGTGCAAATAGATGTTAACAGGATAAGAAAGATAACAGGCCAAATTAACTCCTAGGACAAGTGGGAAAACACTGTTGGATTATGCATTTCTGTGCCTGTTGTGCCATGACTGGATTCAACCAAGTTTGCTTTTATGGCTGTGGTATTTATGGTGCGTATTGACTCTTGTTATAGATGTATGCTGAACCATAATTGAAGAAGGCTCAGCTCACAGACTGAAGATCCATTTCTGACAGTTCTTGAGCTTGTTTCACAGGAGGTGGCTGTGTAATACAGGCATGGTTAATGGCCCCTTTTCAATGGGTATGAAACTCAACATCTACTACACATCTCTTTATGGTCCAGTGGCAATAGGTTAAATCCATTGCTATTAGCATTGTAGCATTTTTTCCAGTCACCCTGCTTTCCAGTGGCACTCAGTCTTTGGCTAGATTCTTTTCTGAGGAGATGGAAGAACAAAACTGCACCACTACAGCTGAGCAGCAATCCACCTAAACTATCTAACTGTAAAAGCTGAGGACAGGATCTGGGTTTTATCATTATCCTGCTGAGGGGGTTTAACTCCAAAATATGCACTGGGGAGATGCATGGAGCTATCAGCAGTCAGGAAGCTGGCCTTAAAATCTTGAGTTTCCTAAAACTTCCATGCATGACACTGACTGCAGGGCTGATTCTTCTCCTCATTTTATCAATTACACAGTGAATGTCCCCCCATAGGATAGATTAACAGAGATTATCCTATGCTGTCCAAAATAATTTAAACTCATAGAGGACCCTAAATTTTCACTGTCTATTCTGTGAGTGGATTTCTATTATCATGGCCTTCATATTACCATTCCCTAAAGTAGGATCATTTCTAAAGCTTGGAATTGCTGTGTTGTGTTACGTATGTTCAAACTGTTTAATGCTGCTCCTTATATTCTGTAAGCAGGACATAAACTAGCTGGAGGGAATTAGCTAAAAGGCATCATTTTCATTCAGATCTACTCTCTGAAAGTCTCCCCAGAGAGGGCAAAAATGGTGACCACTTTATTTTTGAGAACTGGTCAAGACAGGAAAAGAAAGGATAAGTAAAAGCTAGCAACCAGACCTCTCAAATGTAACCCATGATATATCTACTGAACAATACTGCTCATTTAGGTCAAAAAGTTACTGATTTAAAATATAATTTTTGTAATTTAGAAAAGATTGCTATTCAAAAGTAAACTAACCTTTATGACTTCAATATATAATGAAAGAAGGTGCTTTATGATTTATGTTTCATGGGTCATATTTCTAACCCTTTATTTTTATTAAGTAATTATGAATTTCACAGTATGCTAATCCAAAGGGTATACTTCTGCTGATCTTACTGGGCAAAACTTTTCTGCAGACTTTCCTTCCATAACTGTTGTGACATTTTGCAGATCAGATGGATCACAACTGTGTGTACAAAAAAAGCAAGCTGTGAAAGTCCTGAAATAGCTTTCACTGCTTCAAAAAAATCTATGCTGTCAAGAGAAAATCTTGACCTTTATGTGGTTTTAATTAATTTGATAAAAACCTTTGGCATAGTGAGGTAATTTATAGCTGTATAGAGAAGACTTGGCTGTCCAAGTAGTTTCTGTTGACAAGCACCCGTGATGGAAAGCAAACAAAGGTTCATGACAGTCTATCAAACTGCCCTGTAGCAGTCAGAAGTGTCTTATATCCCATCCTGTTTATTCTGTTTTACACACCAAAGCCAGGCAAGGTGACCTGCAACTTAAACACATAAGCATTACAATTTGCTTTCAGACTGCCTGAAGATGATTTAACTTCAGCAGACTACATATGAGGTCTAAGGTTAACAGATGGATTTGCAGAAACTTTGCTGTGCTAGTGACTTTGTACTAGCAGTTTGCTAGAGTATAAGTTTTTGGTGCTTGGAGGACTCATCTTCTGCAAACTTGGACTGATTTGAAA
>PPHD01012714.1:0-17841 GCA_002909625.1 Bambusicola thoracicus | reverse complement strand
GTATATATAAAAATATATATAAAGTATAAATATATATATATACACACATACAGAGGTGTGTATGTGTGCGCTAATAAATAGAGTAACATTAACTACAGGATTTCTTATTTTTAGGAAAAACAATGCATGTACTCCATTGTTGACTACTTTATATGGCTGAATATAAAACATTAGAAACCTAACACAATCATTTTCAATATTAGTACTTTGAGTCCTTTAGCTCTCTGATGTTGAATTAAGCTAAACATTCTCGTTCCAGTATTTGAGATATGAAGTTGCCACAAATTGCTGAGAAAAACTTACCATACTTACCAGCCCTCAGAGAGATGTCCCCTCTGGTAGCCTGCCTGTTCCACCTTTTTGCTACATGACCTGTCTGGGCTACAGTCTCCTGGGCACCACACTCAGTGGGCTAACCCTTTGGCACCGCATCCGCTAGCCTTGTGGCACCACAACAGAAACCTAGCACAGAATAACAATGTTCTCTGTTTAATTTTACTAGTGAAATTCAGTATTTGTAATGAACTTGATATGAAAAAAAGGAGCACAAGATGATGAGTCAAAAGCAGTTGAAGTTTTCACCAAGAAGAAAGGATTTAAGATGTGTGAGCCATCAAACAAGAAAAGAAAAGTGGCTTCAATACTGCAGAAATATAGCATAAGAACGTGCACAGATAATATTTCCTGAAATAAACGGGAGTGTAGCAAAACAAACACATGCACTGACAAAGGTGAGAGTAAAAGACAAACACAGAGATATACTGGAACATCATCTGATCAGTACCTGAATTCCTCAAGGACTATGAGGCAACCTGAAGGATAAATGTAGGGGGATAATGCTATGGCAGCTAAGCAAAAGCAGATAGTGCTAAACGAAGTCCATAAAAAAAGCTGTGCAGTAAGATACTTCTGCAGAAGAAAGTTCATACAGAGTCAGTATGTAGAATGAAATGTTGCTTCACGAGTGCGCTTTTGATATGCAACACCAAGAGCGAAGCTACAACTGGCGCATCTAAAATTCTTATCAGAACTTAAACAAAAATACTACTATATTAAGGGGAAAACAACAGAATCTCTCTTTTAGGAAAAGTACTGACCTCAGGTATGTCCAATCTTTGACCCAGTATTCTGGGAATATTTGTCACGTCTACTTGTTACCTGAAGTGCCTATTCATGGTGTTTTCACTAGAGATGCCACCAACTCTGTCCAGAAAAGCATCCAGAAAATGTTAATGCATACATAAATCTGTGTCCGTTTTAGAAGTCTGATTTACTAAAAGCGATTTTAAAAGCTAGTGGGGGGAAAAAGAAAAAAGAAAAACTGTTGTAATTTAACATTATTAAAAAAAAGCCTAAGAAGAATTAATAAAACATGAGGCAAGTGAAGGAGAAAAGTGCAAGAGAAAAGTGTCTGTAGTCAAGAAACTAAAACTAACATCTTAAAAGATGAAAATAAAACTACTAAAAACAAATAGCGTAACAATTTGGCAAAGGAGTTTGCGAGCTCACTGTTTCAAACAGGGGTTTCAAGGTTGGATGTGACAAAGATCTACCGTCGAAAACAAAAGATACTATCACGTCATAATCCAAAATTAAGTAAGAAACAACTCCAGAAGCTCTTTTCAGCCTCAATATCTATGGTTGTTGCTTTCAACCTTTGCCATGACATGATTTTGTTATAAACAAAGAGGTGTAATGACCTTGCTCCCTGTCAGCCATTAGAAAAGCAAGCATGAGCACCAAGCGCTGAAATGTTGTTACAACCCACATCTTGAGAACATGTGTTCGGGGACCTTGGAGTCTCCCCTTGCAAAATACAATTTAAATGACTTGAACAGCTTTGTTCCTACCAGCTAAAACTCAAGTGCCTTGGCAAAGTGGTTCAGCAATGTTGTTTCAGCACTTCCCCGTGCTAATCCTGGCATGAGCTACTGTTGTTAATCCTTTACTTTCCTAAGAAAGAAATTCATTATTATTTTTATAGTCATGGCAGATGCTGAACTGGTGTTTTCATGCGTGTGAATCAGAGAGATGAGGGGGCCCTCTTTCTGCCCAAGCAATGCAATTCTATGACAAGTTAATACCCTTCAATCATGTCCTTTAATCCTACTATTCTCCTAAATAAAACATGCTGGACTCTTGCCAAAAGATGAAAAAGATTTTAAAACAGAGTAAAAAAAAAAAAAAAAATGAAGGAAAAATTGAAAGATTTTAAAGGTAGATTTCAGAACAAGCAAAACATTAACTATGGTTATTCACATTTTCGTGGCAGACAATAAAACTCTTCAAAATCTTAGCTACATACATATAACATCTTTTCGTCTATTTTAGTATATGTATATATTGCAATAACAAAATAAATGTAGTTACTGTGATACAAATATACGGAATGATCAATGATATGAACTATGCCAGAAATACCCATGTTGCTTGTTGTGCATAATTTGAAGAAATTCTCTCCCTAATCCTTTTTTTTTTTTTTTTTTTTTTCTCATTTGTTTGTCAAGGTAGCAGCTTTAGAAACCCCTGAACTTTTATTAAGGGCTATACTGCAAGCAATTCAACATTTTCAAATTAAATTTGTTCATTTTAAGAGTAGAAACAGAGAAAATTCATTTCCTTTTTCATGCAGTAATTTTTTACTACCTTGACACAATACTTTAGGAAGAGGCTGCTACACCCTAAGTACTAAAATAGGTCTACTTTTGACTAGCAATATGTAAGCAGGTGCAATGTAATTCTTGCAAACAGGAGGAGAAGAAAAGCAGCTGCAGAAAGGAAAAGATGCAGAACAGTTCACACAGACCTCCCTCAAAGGAGAGAAGAAAGTCACTGATAGATGCCTCATGACAAGTGCACAGCATTTTTATTCCCTCTTAGAAACTATGCCGTATCTTCTTGTCGGGACTACAAAGCTAATGGATTTTAAGATAATAACAATAATAAATGAGAGCTCCTTACATTTCAGACATAGGAAAAGGAAATTCTTATTGTATCTACACCACTATTATACTAAACTTCTGGAAACAGAAAAACCTACAGTGATAGTTTCTGCTTCTGAAAAGAGAAAGGCAAGCCCCACACCATAGGATGGTATTTTTACATTAATGAAGAGTTAACAGGGACCTGTTGGCAATTCAGATAGATGCTCATTTTGACGCTAACGTGTACTAATGTCTTCCCTTAATGAGAATGCTTTCTCCTGCTAGTCAGTAGCATCCTCTTGAGACTCCTGTCTCACAGTCTGCATGACCTCTGGCATGAAGTCATGATCTGATAAATGTCTAGATGTTGTTTTTGTCCAGATATTTTCTGTTTCCTGTGTCGCTTTCCCAAAACTTAGCGCACCACTTGAAGTTGCCTCTGTCAGTACTGAGCAACATTTTAATCTAATAAATCCAAGGCTTCTCAGACATGGGGCTGCTGCTCTGATTTTCAAAAAGCTACCACAACAAAACTTCCAAACTTCACAGACAAGAGGATACTGAGAGGAGGTAATAGCTTACATGGAACGATAATGAGTTGCTGCCTGTTACTGTCTCAGAGACACAAAATCCCAGAGTAGGTGATCAGCAGAAATGCAGTTGACCTTACCGTGTGTCGTTTAGCTGGTATTTTAATTCAAAGACCACTTATATTAAAGAAGGGTAGAAAAACTGTAGACTCCAAGATGCAAAGTCACTGCTGAATACTCAGTACAGTAGCAGGCAAAGGAACTAAGCTGGGTCCTATATAGACTTTGGAGTTCTAATACCATTTCCTGTGCAAGAGCCTGAAGAAGCAGGGAGCAGAGAGCACTGAATCAAGATGGTGAGATGCAAATATGAGTGGAGGTAAATAGGTACAGCGAAGAAGGACAGCTGAAAACTGAAGAATCAGCTGCTGCTATCTCATTTCCCAGCTGAGCATACAGAGCAGAAACATCTCACACTGCAAGAGAACAGCAAAGGAGGGAGGCATACCAGGTTTAGGATTTCTCCTAACTTTATCATGTTGAAAAGATGTTAGGAAAGACTTAATAATCTTTTTACAATAATAAATGAACACTGCTTTAAGTGCTGAGTGCTGTTACAGGGTAACCAGAGCAATTAAAACATTAGGAAAAAAATGAGAAATTTCACAAGGCTTTCCTTCATAGTGGCCATTACCTCAAGCACTGGCAGGCACCAGCAGTAGTTATTTAGTTCCTCTCCTTTATTTATTTTCAGAAATCAGCCTGCCAAACATGACTGACAAGAAGTGATGGTGCAGGCTGCAAAGGCATTTGAATTACGCTAGAGGGAAACAGGAGAGAAAGTGCTGACTGCTTATACCAACACCTGAGCCTGTTGTGTCGAGTACAACAGTGAGAGGAAATGAGCAAAGTCTGCAAAAGAAGCGCAGGTACTGAGTGAGGAAAGCACTGATTTGTTCAGCTAATTATCAGTTAATCATCAATTAAAAACGCTTATCTCTGGAGGCTTCTAGAGCAGAGGGACCTCAAGTGACAGCAAGTCTTTGCATTCACCCAGGGCCAAAAAAAATCAATCACATCATATGCCTGTGGTTCAGCTGGGATGTCAGCACATTTGTTAAGGTTTCACTGCCAGCCATCCCCAATTTATCTCCCCTGCCTGGGCACCGAAGCTGTCACAAAGCAGAATGTAAACTTGCTCAAAATACATCAAACCTCTTGCGAAACAAGAAGAAGTTCATCAGAAGAAGGGAGGTTTTCATATATCATACCAGTAGGGCACCCATGTCACATTAATCAGCCCAAACTTTTAGCCATGCAAGAGAAAGTTTCTTTCTTTTTCCTGTCAGCAAGTGACAGAGTTATAAAGTGCGGGAAACGATCCTTGCACATAATCTCATGCAACACTGCACTTTGAGGTCCTCAGTTAGTGGCTTAATAATAACTCTTCAGCTTAAGTACCTAAATTGCCTAAAAGGTATCTTCCATGTGCCATCTCCCACTGATCTCATTATTCAAATATTCTGTATAAAAATCTCTCATTTCCTCCCCTTTCTTCCAGGCTTGGGTTTTTTGTTCAGGAACAAAAGGGCAGTTATTACTTCCCTTAAACATCTCTGCAGATACATTGAGCTGCACTACATAATTAGGTTCTGCGGGTTAAGAACATCATGACTTTTCTCAAAGCCAGGCATGCCTTGCATGTCTTATGAGTGCTAAAGAGAGCAGCTTCTTGTATAACCTGGGTGTCTGTGAAGACCCTTTCTTTAAGGAAAAGTGAGGAGTAGTCTTCTAAGAACTGCACATTCAGTGAGAAAAGCTTACCACTGAGCCCTGCAGAGGAAGTGCCAGGGATAGCTGCTCACACAACATGGGATTTTAATTTGCTCCTCCAGGCCATGCTTGTTGTCTGCCAAACATGGAAGTGCAGGAAAACAACAAAAAGACATTTACTATTCAGAACAACAACAACAAAAAAATCCATACTCAATAAAAATCTTCATAACAGAGGCTAACATCATCACTCACGCAAGCCTGGGTCCCTAGGCCAGCCACCTGGTTCCACCCATTTTCCTGCTTTCAGATAAGGGCTGCACACGCCTCTGAGATGTCATGTGCTGGTAGCAGAATGCTTTACTATTTCCTAATATTGAAAGAGCCTATCTGTGAAACACCCTACTCGTGCATAAGGTACTTGTTAAACTCTCAATGTTTTATAAGAAATGATTAGATTTATTTTAATTCTCCTAACATTTATGTATTGAGTAGCACCCACCTTCACGCTCAAATGTCAGAAATTGCATGCTTTCATGGATGATGCAAAAGAAGTATGTATTCCCTTAACTTTTTACCACTTTGTAGAGCTACAGAACTGTGTATCATCCTGGGTCACAGAAAACCACTCAGGTTTCTAAAAAAAAAAATAAAAAAATTAGCTTCCAAAGCAAAATCTTGTGCTGGTAGACTGCACTCTGTGTCACACTTTATTCCTTAAAAAGCAAAAGCATTACAAACCCCACGTGGCCAGAAGTTGAACTTTGAGAGACATCATTATCCTTTTATACAAAACAACTTTATCAAATCCCATTTGATCATACACGCATGCCCAAAAATGCTGAAATATGACTTTGGACATATACAGATAAGATTATGTAAATTATACACAGATGCAGAAAAGAAAACCTACACCCACCAAGGAAAATGCCTTCAAAAATATCAGGAATAGTTCATCCAAGCCTAGTATACAACATTGTGTGAGGATAAGGCTGAGATCCTAGGTACAGAACATTTTTAGTGTATAAATGTACTATTTCCCTGGCACACTCCGGAGCTGAAATAGACAAAGTATTTTTCAGTGTCTTTCTGTATGCAGAGGAAAGGCTCCTCTTTTCTGCCAAAGATTAAGGTAAAGCTTAACAAACCAACCTCTGCCCCCACTGCCAAATTAAATGTATAACCAAGAGAAAAAGGGGTGTGAAATACAATCCTTAACACAGAGCTGTTAAGAAAATACCTCTAATAAGAAATTTTCAGAGGGGAAAACACCTTCAACACCACAGTGCTTCCATGAGATGCAGCCTACTTTTCTGCTGGAAATGAGTTCTTGAATACCATTTCTAAGAATCAGCAGCCAAATCTCCAAGGGTAGAGTTACAACTATGTTGCCATGTATGCATTTCTACAGCTTTGCAAGTCCCAGGTGAAGAAAACACAGTCTATGTATTGCACAGATGTTGAAAGCAATAGTCCATGCCTGACTTCTCACCGAGTTCCTACCCTCTGCCTGTATCTTTCCTATTAAGGAAAAAGTGATTATATTCTTGGCCCTGTAAAGGCAAGGTTGCATTTCAGCAGGATACCAAAAATCCTTATCAGCAAATCAAGCAAGACTCACAGCACAATACAGCCACACACTTTTTTGTTTTGTTTTGTTTTTTAATGTATTCATATTTAAGCCCAAACTGATCAAAATCCCTATCATTCTAAGAGCGTAAGGATGGTAACTAAGTACCATCACAGCATTTTTATAAACGCTTTAAAAGAAAAGAAGAGGTTAAAAGCTTTTCCCTAGTCCATACCAGCAGTCAATGGTTGAAACTAGTACAGCCCCCTTGATACCATGTATTTTACATCTGACACAAGGACGACTACTCTGATGCTTCAGCTGAGGACTTAATTTTCCATCAAGCATTTACATCAGAAAGCTCCTGGGGCCCTCTAAAGAGTCGGCTGGAGCAAAGCCATGTAAAATATAAATTTAAAGACTTCTAAAACATCACGGTTTCGTTTCAAATGGCTTTGCTGCTTTGCGTATAGCTGTATGATAGCATCTGTCCATGTGGCTATCGGGTGCTGTGCATGTCCACAGAAAGAATAATGATCAACAGCACTCTCTCCCATAGGAACCACTGCATGGTAAGATACTTTTGAGATTTTTTTTTTTTTTTTTTTTTTTTTAAATCAGCATTGCCTTTTCAGGAAAAGGTACATGATGACACGTGCACAGAAAACATGTGAATTACCACGTTCCAACTAGTTACCAGCTATTAAAATAGTTTCCATCCAGTTAGGCTACTTAAACGGAATTCCACTCAACTGTAACCTAAAGCAATCTATCCTATATTGATGCAGTTCGGTGGGGGGATAAAATGCAGTGAATGTCTTTGTTACACAATGAGACTACCATTGCAACAAATCACACAGTACAGTAAGATCTCAGGCTTTCGTGCTGAAAGGAAAAATAATAACGATAATGGAACAATGAAACAATGCATATTTAGAAAAAGAGATCCAAAAAGACTGATTCTTTGGTTCTTTTTCTTGCCCTCAGGTCTCTATTACCACTGTGCTGACATAGGTCTTAAAGTATATCATGCACACAAAGACATGCACATAATCTGCAGCAAAACATCCCAACTTTCTGTCAGATTTATAAAACAATAGTATTTTTCTTCTGTTAATGAAAGATACATTTTTCTGAGCAGTCACAGAGCAAGATGGATCTCATTCGTAATATGCTTTTCATTCTAAACATCTGCCGAAATCAATGCCAAATACAGTTTCTGGGTAGGTTAAATATTTAACTGGTAATATGCCTTCCCTGACACAAATGAAGTACTATGGCGATATACCATATTGGCATTTACAGCCATTTGCGTAGACTGTATTAAACTGCTTTGGAGACTATGAAGTCTACTGTACTGTGTAGCATAAATGCAGACAAACACAAGGGTCTTTATCCGATGAGCACTATTATATCATTGGCTGTTTGTGTTAGTAACATTTATTCTACAAGGGATCGAGAGACAAACAAAAAACTTACACTTCATGGAATTCGGTGGTAAAGATCTTCATCTGTAGCTGAACAATGCTCTAGTATCACAAGTCTGACATAATGTCCTTTAGTCAGCCACTAAATATTGCTTTTGTAGGCCTCTTCACACTCATTTAAGCATATCAAATGCAACCACACTGTAAAAGTTACAACCATATTGACTGCTAGAGGCTGTTAAGAAATGTGTCTTATCACTGCAGTTTATGCAAGGTAACTACTTTTGACCAGCATATCATTTTTGAATATGATTTCAGGAACCATCTGCTTTGGTAGGATAGGAATCTGCAAAAGCCCACAAATGTCAGATCATGAACCCCTTCCAAGGCAGAGGTTCTTTGCTGTTTCTTAGCTGAGGGAGCAAAGATAAGGATGCTAGCATACTCTCTTTGCCACGGTCATATCTGAAAAAGGGCACGCTACATTTGTGTGGCCAAGCTGAGCCATGGCTGCAGCAGACTTGTGTGCAGTGCTTGGCACGAGCCCTTCGTGCAGAGAGGCAAACACTTTGTTCCAACATTGGTGAGTTCAAATTGCGCTTGGGTACAATTACTTCTTCCAGGAGGTCACTCTCTAACTTCTAATCTAACACCGTCCACTCCTTCCATCAGGAAAAACAGATTGCTTGGCTATTCATGCCAGAGCTGAAGTACTGAAACTGTAAATTCAAGATCTTCTAACACATTAAGAATATCCAAGAACATTAAGATTCAAACCTCAGAGGCTGTTAACCTCTAAAGATTAATATCAGTCTCTCCAAACCTGCTATAAAGAATATGTCCAGATGAGTGCCCAGAAGAGGGGATGAAGAGGGAAGTGCCATGCTCTGCTCCTGGGAACTGATGGCACTGTGGGAACAGCACAGAGCTGTGCCAGGGGAGGGTCATACGGGCATTAGGAAATGTCTCTTTATCATGAGGGTAGTCAAACATTGGAACACATTTCCTAGAGAAGTGGCTGGTGCCTTGTGCCTGTCACTGCTCAAGAGGCATTTGGATGATATACTCATTAAAGTGTTTTAACTTTTGTTTAGCCCTGATGTCAGGCAACTGGACTCAATGATCTGTGTAGGTCCCATCAAAATGAACTATTCTAATTCTGATTAAGATTATTTATGGTATATCATGCACATGAAGATTGAAAATCACTTTAGTTCCAAATTAGGCGAATAGCTTTTCACCAATGCAACAAGAACTTAAATATTTTGGCTTCTGAAAGTGAAGATAACACCTGCATAGTCACAGTGCTTTCTAGAATCATAGAAATTTTTAAGAAGCTATGCAAGGTGGCTAGAGCCAGGACAATTGGTAAATCTACATTATATGCAAACCACATATGCAAAGGACATGCTCACATATCCACAGAAAAAGCAAAAGGAAACAGAGAAAAGAACCAACTCGGTATTATTCACATTAAACAGAATTCAGTAACAACATGATTTATGCTGAACTTATTACCATCCCTAAGATTTTAGAGCCCAATGCTACAGATAAGGAACTGAGGAAGAAAGAAAAGGATTCAGCTCTTACACAAGGATCCAAGAGAAACATCAAATCAACCACAAAAACCTCAGTTAGAAACTTACCCGTGAGACTCATGAGATTATTACTTCTCATCTTTAAAAGCTAAAAATAATAATAAAAAAATTGAAATACATAATAATGCTCTTATTATTTCAACCATACAGCCAGCTATAATCAAAATAAGGATTTTACCCCCAAATCATCATCCTTGGCTTTGGAGATGGCTCATGTTAGAATCTTGAGCAAACTACTTTAGAGAACCAAAACACAGAAGATTTACTCTGCCATGAATGAAAAAAACCTAATCTGAATCACATTAAATGAGAAAGAATGTTCTTAAATCAAGGAAGATGCTGAAACCAGGTATTTAGATCTATCATCAAAAATGCCTAGAAATATGCTAACTTTCTCACATCCTAAGACAAGCCTTAAAAAGATTACAATTAGACAACAGTAAGAACTGCTTCCTTCTTAGCTTTTTAATTCCCACAGGATAACCTGAAAATTAAGTTGAGAGAACTGTGGAATGCGTGCTGAAAATCAACTACATACAGACTTTCAAATTTGCTGAAAACTGTTATTGTTCATCTAAACTATTACTTACAATTCCAGTGGTTTAGCCTTTACAAAACTGAAGACAGGACTTATAAAATAAATAAATATATAAATCTACAAAGCCAAAACCAACCACAAAACGCCAGACCCATGTTGACATAGAAGACACCCTCTTCACTCTTCAGGAATTATTTATCAATGGGACCACTGAAAACTGAGGTTAAAGATGCTGCCCAAGAGCAAAGGATAAAAGAATATATATTAAAATAGTATTAAATGATCTTGTTTATAGACACAGTTATAACTGACAATTATGTTAACAGAATTTGATTATCCATTAAATACTGTTGAACATCACTGGGAAAATTACTGACTTATTCACTTTCTCTAGGGTGCAACACTTCTAATGCAAAGAAATACAAAATCATATAACTGCCCTCTTTACAACAAGCAGAAGAAATTCCAAGGCTGAAACTGTCTCTCTCCCAGAAGAACATATTAGATATAAAAAAGAATCTCATTGAATAAGGCTTTTTTAACATTCCAATTTTAACATTAGTCATCAGTTGCTACTCAAACCTATTCACTCATCAAAAGGCATTAATAGAAATTTTATTAGGATATTGATGTCCTAAGGTATCTTAATATTTTATACAAGTCAGAAGTTAATTGGAAAAAAGAACTAAATATACTTCAAATGACTAAGTTATAGGAATACTGGATTCTTAAATAATTTCAAAATACATATTTTATGTTCAAATAAAACCCAGAAAAAGTAGATGTTATAATCCTCAGAAACTCTTTTTATAAACAAGTGCACTCTTCTCTACTAGTTATTTAAGAAACATTAAACAGCATATATGTACAAACTTCATATCCAAATTTCACCTTATTAGCATGAGTAACAAACATTTCTGAATATAGTATATCATAAGTGATATTTAGATATAGGTAGTGAGGCAACAGTCAAGAGAGGAAGTTTTAACATTCACAGCTGCAATCCAGGGCACCTTCTATGTGGAATCTCCACTGCTCCCTCTAAATCAGTAGTGCATTTGTCCCATACAAAACATTTTGTAAATGGCCACCTGCTTGTCTCTCTCAAATATGTGTCAATTGAGTGATTTTTTACGCTCAGCTTTTTACTGAAAATAAACTTTAACTGCTTGAATAGACATCTTAAGGCAGATAAATTTAAAGGAATGACAGAGAGGGAATGATTTTGATTGCCATCACAGAACATTAATGAAACAGCAACGTTTTTAGTTATCTTTTTAGTAGAGAACAAAGAGACTATCACAAAAGCTTTAGCACTGAAGACAGTGCCTGGACACTCACTGGAGCAGCACAGGACTGCTCAGATGGTTGGTACCCTGGGGCTGGGATGAGGCTTTCAAACCTGCAACCATGGATAAATAAATGGGAAGCATAAATAATATTACTTTCCGTTCTCTGTCACTTTTCATCTACACATCTGTGAGAGATTGAAGCAAGCGGGTATTGTTCTTATTCTGTATCTGTGGTAGCTGGGACACCAAGTGAATGAATAATGAGCCTAAGGTTAAGAAGGGAGTCAAAGATGGAGCAAGGAAGCAGAGAAGTCTCTATTCTCACTTGCCAGCTGCAACTTAACTTTTCACTGACTTCTCTTTATCATTTATACTTGCTAGAGCTTAAACTGAGTTTCTGGAAGCACTCAAAATTAGCTACACAAACCTCCGGCAATAGGCTAACTGCAGATGTTTGACTAACGAAAATTACTCAGTGCACATAGGAAATAGTGAAATGTTACCTGCACTTAACACAAATAATCAGTACAACTGAAGTGATTGCATAAAGTGAGTCAGTAAACATACAAACAAAGAAGGGAAAGGTTCTTTATTCTGACTACAATTGGAATATGCTGATCTAGGAAGGGGGGGAAAAAAAGAATAAAAGAAAGAATGTCTTTAATGTCTGTGTCCTGAAGGCAACATTTTACCACTGTCACCCATCAAAACAGACATTATTAATGGAACAGACCATGCAATTTATGAGACATACACTTCAGCAGAATTTTGCAGTTTTAGCACAGATACTTTGTTCAAAAATAGATTTACTGTGACAGATGTCCTCATATGCTTCAAAATTCAACAGTTCATATCTTGCAATTCCAGTGATAGGAGTGAAGAAGAAATGGTGTCAATCACACACTCCATTTCAGCTATTGTAAAACTTGCAAAATATACGACTATCAGTTTACTACGTTATCAGTTCTGAAAGTGTATGTAGCAGGATCATTTCTGCTTAGCGCTGCTGGTATGCCAGCTGGATTTCTTGTGCTGTATGACACGTAGCAATTTAGAACAGCGCAAAATGAATGTAAACCAGTAAAAAGTACGATTAGCATCATATACTTCACTCTCTCTTCTTCCACAATAACTACTTAAATTGCATGGTATGTGAATATCTCAGTCCCACCTAGATCTCTGTAGGCTACTAGTGTGTTTTCTTTTCCCCTCCTTTCATTTTCCTAAAAGCAGGATTTACAGTGAATGAAAATCCTGATGACTCAGGCAGAAGATAACCGAGCAGTTTAATCAGGAACAATAGATCTGATATTTTCAGATTACTCACTGTGGTCTCAGCATGAAGCAACACTGTAAAAATGTTTGGGAAATTTCTCAGTTTTATGCAGACAAGTTTCCATGCTGCATAACCTACCAACATTTTAAATAAAACTGTTCTGAAGATTGGTAAAAAAACTACGACATTGACTTGCTTCATCACCTTATTTGTTCTCTGGCTAGCCTATGTGAGAAAATTACACTTATTTTGTCTATCAAATATTAATTAACCCCTTAAATAAATATAGAACTCCATTCTTCTTGGCTGTTAGCAAGTAGGACAATAGAAGACCAAATGTCTGTCTCCCTTGCCAGCACATTACAATACTCCCTGCTATTCCTCCTCAAAACACCTGAAACTGAATAACAAAATTGCAGTTATTAATTTAAGCAGAAAATATATTAAGCTAACAGGCAAATATTTTACAGAGTTTCTTCCTCCATGGGTTGGAAACTTGTTCCCCACTAGTGAAACTTCTTCAAAGCAGATGCAGTGAGCACAGGTGCCTGGCAGCCTGCTGTAACTGTGAAGAATTCAAACAGCAAAGTCTGAGCCCCATATGATCAGATGTGCCAGAGAGCTGCTACCAGGAAACTGAGCCAAGAAGTTGAGTCAGTCGCTATTCAACCTCAGCTTTGACTCAAGCTGTTGCAGTTCAATTTTTGTGTGAGAAAGAGAAAAATCAGTTGAAAAGAAATTTAATTTTATATATAATAAAACAAAGAATAAAAAAGATCCGCCTACTACCTGTAACGGTGAGGCTAACTGACCTTTTGAGGCTAATTTCCCCGTGCACCCTGCTGATGGGAGAAGCTCTGCAGGAGGTGTACTCACTTACCTACTTACCTCTAGATGAAGCACATCTAGAACATCATAACAGGCAACCTCTGCCGATAAATAAATCTCTGTGGAAACAACCAGCTGATACAAGCCAACATACCACTTCCAAAAGAAGCATAGCCTCACCACTTCCCACCTTGAATTTTCACAATGTGTGTGTTACTCTGGGAGCTGGACCTTTTAACTTCTCCAAAATTGGCTTTGCTGATCAAATGGAATATGTGCCTTCAGGCCACCTGGGACTACCAAGGGCTCAGTGCTCAGAAACCATGCACAGCTTCTCCGCAGCTCCCACCAAAGCAGAGGTATCAGCCCAGCCTCTAACCACTTCTATGGTCCGTACTGATGGAGCTCATGATGTGTCTGAAACCCAGGCACAGGACACCTGGCTCTGGAAGACACTGATTTCCTTTAGGACTGCTCACTCAGCTGAGATCGATTGGAATAGAAACATCACTTGTCACTGTCCCAGTGCTTTGATTTGTATGAGCTGTACAACAGGCAGCAGAGACAAGACGACAACGCGTCCCCTGGTTTCCTTCACCAGACCCTGGCAGCCTTCATATTGATCTAATGTTAAATCTGAGCTCTCCCTACACCGCTGTCATGAAGATGCCGTCAGGCTGTCTAACACAACACTTATCCTTAGTCAATGTAAAAAGGTCTCAGCTTCCTAGACATATTTTTCTCAATTTCTTAGGAACAACCTACTGAGACTTCTGTGCAATATGATGTTGTACTGAAAGAAAATCAGAGATTTTTCCAGGGGCTGACTGAATAACTTGCTACTGCATGCATTTATGGATCATGGGTACCCTTTGGATGCTTTCATTTGCCCTTTATTTCCCAAAGAATGAATCACAATAGGCTCGGGCATTTAGGTTTGCAGTCCTCATCTTAGCAGTCTTAGGGTGGAGATTTTATTAATGCCAAATAACACATACTGAGGAAGGAAAATTTTTTTTTTTAGGGATGTTGAGAAAAACAGTAGTTATTAATTTCTGTTTTTCAAATATTAAAAGAAAATATAAAAAAAATAAATACGGGTAATTTACATCCAGTAAACAGTGTCACTGTAAAGAAAAAGTTGATTTGTCAGGGATTGTATGCTTTTATTGTATTCAAGCTGTGTGTTCTTCTCTTTTCAAAACATTCCAAAATAGATTCAATAGAGGTTATTTTTTCAGTCTTGCATGTAATTATGCTGAAGATGCTAAATGCTACTCCTTGCAGACTCATTGCTCAGTGATCATGTATGGCCATGTTATCTAATTTTAAAAGGCTTTAAACCCAGCCCAAGCTAAAAATTAATGAGGGGAACGTACAGTACCTGAAGGGTATAGTGCACGTTTACCTTAGCTATACCATAGACAATGTACCAAATATGCATTTTTATAGGACACTGCTGAAGATGAATGCACTCATTTAAGGAACAGTGGGTTATCACTTGTGATCAATTAATCAGAACCACATACAACTGGCTGACAAACCAGCTTATTCTTCTGAATACTGAGCAAATTGGGCCATTTCTCTGAGTTTTCAGCTCCATTTACTGCAGGCATTTATTAGACAAATCTTTAAGCTGTTAACCAATTATCTGTAGACTGCAGCTTAAAAGGAAAATATAAAATTAATCATGAATAGCTCATGATGTTTCTTTTATAAATTATGTCTTATCTGGCACTTTATCTGTAAATATAACAGTACAGCAATTGTACCCCATTGACCTTTTCCATCTTCCTCCTGAAAGGCGAGTAGAGCATGGCTATTGTATTAGCCAGTACTGCATAACCTTTTAAGCACATTGCTTAGTGCTCAAAGAAGAATCTGTACCTCAACACTGATAACAGTTTGCTTTTAAGTGAGGAGTGGCCATTTCTAGTTTAACAGAACATTATACTTTTCATTAGGAAGAAATCTTTTGGGTTACAAACATATAAACAAATAATGATGGAAAGAAACCTGCTCTCTTCAAAAACCTTTTTAAGGAATGATTTTTTTCCCAGGTGAAAGGAAGACAACTGACTCTTAATGAATGTCCATGTCACACAAACAAATATTCAAGCGTCCTCAAAAGCCTGCATAAATAGTTTGAGTTTGTATGGATCTATTTTTGATAATACTGCTGACAATGGATTGAAAAATACGAGAGCTACCATGCAATGAGCACTTTTCATAGGAAAGACTTTCCAAATTGTGCTGTTGCAGAGCTCAACAGCAGCCAATGTCAGATTCTGCAGCCCTTCCTACTACCACATTGTCCCATTCACTAAGGAAGGACTAGTGCATGAATGAGGAGATGAAAACAAAGGGGGCAGTGAGCAATGAACCAATGATAAAAGTAAAGAGGTACCAGATTTCAGTCCCTTGCTGTCAGTGAGCAGAATTTATAATGACTTCAACCTGTGGAGCTCCTCAGCTGCTCAAAATAGTGAAGGACAGCAACATCTGGAGCCAGAGAGATCCTTTTCATCAAATCTGGCACCATATTCTGGGAAGAAGATTTCTTGTGGAGGACACAACCCTTTTCAATTGCAAATGTCACATACCTAAGTAGGTATCATTACTCATTTTCCGTACTGAGTTAAAATATCTCAAGGGCAACCGTAATAGTCTGATTGAGATATTCTATTACGTGACAGTCTTCCACATTTTATCCAAATGCCACTTTATGCATTTACCCAACAGCAAGAGAGCAAGACAAAGGAAAACTGACAATATAGATACTATACGTGATACCAACAAGATCACAAAATGCCTTTCTGGTAGAGAAAATCAACGGGAAATCTGGAATGTCCTCCCGCTGGGTCTACACATGGTATTCTACTCAGCGAATGAAAAACTGGATTGTTTCACTACAACAAACACAGTGAGCAATGGGAACCCAGAGCTGCAAAAGTTTTCATTTAATGAACTCTGCAAACTAATCATGTTTCCATAACTCAGCCTGACAGGTTGATTTCCCACCTGAAAGAATGCAGCTTCTTCAAGCTGAAGCCACCTACAGAGCTCACCACATGCTCACAGATGCCTTTATTCAAGAGAGATAACATACCGCATACCGACACCGAACCAGACGAGTACTGGCATAAAATCATGCAATATGCCTTGAATAGTGCTCCAGTATACTTGAGATTAGAAAAGCATCTTCAAAAAGGGGAAGGCAACTAAAATTTTCACAGAGGTGTCTTCAGCTTATTCTTCAGTCAGCAGCAAAGCTACCAGCATCCATTTTTAAACTCTCTGAGTGCTGTTTCAAAGGCATCCTGTAAAAACTACAAATTCATTGAGAAGTTTCTAAAAGCAAAGTCACATCAACTGTTAACATCCTTCTTATTTTACTTTATTTAACAGATATCCAAACATGACCATCTACCTTGTAAAATGAGATGTTGCCAGTCTTCTAATAAATATTAAAACTTTGTCAGCCTGAATTGATGCCTGGCACAAAATTTCCTGAAGCAGCATTGTTTGAATATCAATTGTATTTAGTTAGAGAAAAAAAATCAAGGTGTGCTGACTTTTCTTACACTTAACAAAAGTTCAGGTTTGTAATCTTCTCCTCAACTCCAAGCTAATTTTCAGTTAGGAGTTGCTATCTTCCCCATTAGAAAAAGACAAATGGAAAAGACACGTACTGAAGCTGGATCTAATCTTAGAAAACTTAAACCAGCAAGATTGGTTGTTCTTTTAATATAGCAGATACTGTTTATAATTTAAAAAAAAAGTTCCATTTCCTCTCCTGACTTCATAATACTCTCCCCATTTTTCCAGTCTCCTTCAGTCTTTATTGTATGCACTCCATGTTTTGCTGTCTGTAGCTCTGAGCCAGGAAATGTGTTTAAAATATACTTTAATCGAAGCGTGCACCTACATCCTATAGGGTGAGGCATATAATAAAGTGCTTTCCTAGATAAATACCTTTTTCCTCTCTTTGCCATTTTTATCCTCCAGAGGTCTTCGCAAGGTAAAACACATCTGATGTGTTAATCCAAGTAATTTAGGGTTTATTTAGAATGGATCAAGGCAAT
>PPHD01012713.1:4207-17842 GCA_002909625.1 Bambusicola thoracicus | reverse complement strand
AGGTTTTGTTTTTCTTCCACATGCTGAAATTAAAGGGAACAAAACACAGGTTTGGACCTTTGGTCCAGAGGAAGTGTATTTGTTGATCGTTATGGAGCAGCACATGTGCCTGATCAGAGTCAAGCAAAAGGTCATAATGGCCACAGAACGGGTACGTGTAACATCAGGACAGCTTTTGTTTTTCATTGCATGGAAATCAGTTGCACGTTCAGCACTGCACATTCCCAGAGAGTCTGAAGCCATACACAAAACTTGAGAACAGAAATTTTAGTCAGATACACTACTGAGAAAGATCGATATCAGGGATGGACCACCTGTTTGTGCTCTTCAGAGTCACCAGAAAAGTAACTTTCTTCTTTGCACTGTTTTTCACCCAGTCTGTCTGGGTCTTTATGTACAGAGAGAGCCACGACGGCAGAAAGAACAGAAAACCCAATAACTTAAAATACACATCATAGACTTTGCTACTATCTGAATAATAGATAATGTCTAAAAAGACAACTACAAAAAATAATCTGACAAGGCTGGAACTCTTATTTCCTCTAGTACTGGCTGCCTTACTGTCCAACTCCTTGTGACTCAGAGGAAGCACACAGAAAACGGACCCTTAATACTTGAATGGTCTACAGTAAAAACTAAATTTTACTTAGGAACTGGGAAGAAAGACACAAGGAGTCAAAAAATTAGCCAAAAAACTCAAATTCCTGGGTAGCACAAAACCATATCCTCTCTAGACTTGGCTTCAGCTGATTAAAGAGACATGAAGCTGAGTCCATATCAACCTACACTGGTGAGTTTCCTGGAGAGTCTTCACAGTGATTTATACCCTCGTAAGGTTACAGCTTGATTTGTTTGCCTGGAGAGGAAAACAATCTCATCTGTTTACTCTGCAGAAAGAACTGATATGGTTTAAACCGTCCACAAACACACAGCCTTTTCCTGAACCCAAATGCATCTGTATGGGTGATATTAAGTAAATTTTATAATCTACTGAGCTAATTAAATGAAGACATTTCCTTCTGTAGCAAAACTAGTTTATTATGTGCTTTATTTGCCAGGACTGCTGATCAAACAAGAGAAAGTTGTCTTTTCTCCACAAGGAGACAATTGCCCAGGGTACTGAACATGCAGCATGGCTAGCAGTGTCTTGCTGGAATTAAGAGGAACATAAGCCTCCCAACTTTTGTAAACGGTTGTGTTGGGATCAGCACAGAAAGAGGATTCTGGAAAGAACTTTGAGGATGCTTTTATGTCTCTGCAAAAGCTTTTATCTTTTGACTCAGAAGTGTCAGTCTCCAGCCTGCCCCAGTGTAAAGAAAGTGCAAAGAAAGTTAAACAATACAACATACTAATCTTTCTAGAGACCTGTTTTTAAGCCTAAGGTAAATCATGAGGAAGATGAATTGGATACTTCAACCTAAGGACTAAATTCAAAGGGGAACTGATTAGTTAATTAGTCAGCAGCAGACAGACCTCACAGTTCTGGGGAGAGTGTTGGGGGGTCCCCTTGTAATGCCACAGAGCTGTAGAAAGTAGAACTGGGTTCATAGGAAATGGGGAAACCAAGCAAAGGGCTGTCTGAGCACAGTCAACAGGGAAGGTGAACAAGAAGGACATGTAGTTGTATCTGATCAGAAACCACAGCTGGGAGCTCATTTTTGAGATTGGCTATTTAAAGCCCGAAAGAAACAATTATCCATCTGACTAGTTAAATAATTTCAAACAACCACTTTTGGCTGATTTGGAGTGAGAAGTTGAACTCCTTGATGCATTTCTTCAAGGTCTGCAGCCTTTCTATGTATCAGAGACAGTGTAGGAGAAATTTTAGTCCCTAGAAGACAGAATCCTTTATCACCAAATACTTTCCCTGCCTTACTAACCCTCAAACCAAAGGCTGTTATATACCCCACGAGAGAAAATGGGAGTGCAACTCTGTGGCTTGCTGAGGAGATCCATTGCACGGATAGGACAGGAAATCCCCCAAATCCTGTTATCTGCTCCAAGGCAAGGCAGAAAGTCAAACTAGTACATTGCCAAGAGAGCAAAGAAGTAAGAATTTGAGTCCTTCTAGGCAGAGGAAGAAACTGAATTTATGCTACAGGCAAACACTTCAGCCACAAACGGAGAAATTCTGGCAGAAACCTGTTCTGTAGGTGCTCCAAGGATGCTGCCCCTGCTGGGTTAGCAGTGTCCAACAGTTGAACTCCCACCATCTGCTTGCTTATCCTCTTCCTCCACCCAGCATGAGAAGATGGAGAAAATTAGGGAAAAAAAAACATCAAAACATAAAGAACAATACAGTTTATGGGATGAGATAAATACAGGGAGATCACTTACCACAATGGGGAAAATATACTTGACATGGTGAAAAATTACTTTAATAGGTTAGCAATTATAACAGACGTTTATTTACTAATCCAGGTAGTGAGAAAGGAGACAGATATTAAGCCTACATCCTTCCGTCCTCCTTTCCCAGGCCCAGATTCACCATTTCACTCCAGGCTCCTGCCCTAACCCTGAGCAGTGTTGGGGAGTTTCTCTGCTGCTCTTCCCTTCCCACACTTCTGCTCTACTCTGCTAAGTGAGATCTGCTGCAGTGCTTGGAGAACTCTTGACCTTGGCGTTCCCTCTTCCCCTCTGTGGCACTTTCTTCCCTTTCTTTAATATGTTTTCACAGAGACGTGACCAGCTTAGCTGATGGGCTCACCTGTGTCACACAGTGAATCCATCACAGAGCCAGCTGCAACAGTTTATGTTCAGCACAGGGGAAACCCCAAACTGCTCACAGAGGCCACCTCTGCAGACTCCCCAGTACAAAACTCTTGCCACCTACACCCAGTGCACCACTAGATCAAGCCTCTGAGCAATCTGATTTTCATAGCAGCACCATATGGGCTGCCATGGAGAAAATTAATTCCATCCCAGTACAGCCTGTCACATAAACACAGCAGTTTTCCGGTTTAGCCCTAGCAAAAATATTTTTGAAGGCTTATGTAGAACATCTTAGTAACAGATGCAGTACCTGTGGAGGTTAGAAACCTCCAGGGTTAAGAAATAACTTAGCAGGAAGATAAAAAAGAGATGTATCCCATTCCTGCAGCCTGGAAACAGGGCAACAAAATCCTGCCCTGCTTCTCTCTGAGTCTTGACCCTACATCACTCTTCTGACGCAGTGCTTACTTGCTAGTGGATGCTTGCATAAATGCATTAAAACATCAGACACTGGCATTTGCTAGCCTAGCAGGGCAGAGATTCTAGCAAGTGAGGCTTAGAAATGGTGCCAGAACAGAGAGAAGTAGATGAGTTTTGCTCAGCCTCATCTGCTGGACCCCGCACTGGTGGGAGGGAAGCAAACCCAGCTCAGTCCAAGGCCTCCACACTGGCAGGCAGTACTGCTGGCCATGAGGTTTGGCATAGAGTATGAGCTACAGCTGGGCAGCGTCTGCCTTATGTAGATAACCTGACGTGGAAACCTCTGCTTATTATACTCTTTTCTGCCTTTTTTCTGTATGTTTGAAAAGCTTTGTAGCTATTAGGAAATCAAGTTCCCTTGAGAGGAAGGATGTGAATGTGCAAATGTCTAACTAAAAACGAAATTTAATTCCTCTTTGTTGGTGAGATGGAAAGCTATTACTTTCTGTGTTCCTGAAGGATGCATCTCATTTAAGCATTGCTCTGTTTCAGGTTTCATTAGTCTTGAGGTTCAGTGAGAAGTTGCTAAAATTCAGCAGTGCCAATGGCACATCTGAGCAAACCTAGCAGAATTCTGATTATGAACAAAAGTCACAAACATTATTCATAGAATCATAGAACCATTGAATTGCTCAGGTTGGAAAAGACCTTAAAGAACATCAAGTCCAACCAGGACCTAACCATACTACCCTAGTTTACAACCCTTGGCTAAATCATGTCCCTGAGCACCACTTCCAAATGGTTTTTGCACACATCCAGGAATGGTGACTCAACCACCTCCCTGGGGAGCCTATTCCAGTGCTTAACAACCCCTTCTGTAAAGAAGTTTCTCCTGATATCCAGCCTAAACTTACCCTGGTGAAATTCAACTTTCATGAAACAAATGCAATAATGCCTATAGCTGTTCCTTTACCATTGTGGACTACATCCTGAAGGAACAAATAGCTGTATCCAGACAATGAAGAGAGCAAGGTGCATCCAAACAGGGATTTGTTGAGCCTACCACTGGACTAAGTGGAAACCTACTTATAATTAGCTAACAGATGATGCTCAAATACAGGAATACAGATGCGATCAAAGTTGTCTCTTATGGCCCTTCCCATTTAGTTTCCTCTAGATGAATCCCATGTGAAATGTGAAGGAGAGGACAAGCAAGCTATTATAAAATAAGAACAAGGAAAGGCTTGCTCAGCATGTGGGCAAACACTTCTTCCCCCAGGCTGTAATCTGGATCTTCCCATCAGTTAATCTCTTCCGCAAACATGATCGCCCACTGTCTCATTTCAGAGACAAGGAAACGGAGTCACAAAAGGTAAATCAGATACGGAAGGACATTCTCTGCTGCCCAGCACTGGAGTGGTAGAGCCAGGAATAAAGGATTAGCATCCAGGATCTGCCGATGGCCCAACATTGCATCGTCAATTGATAAGAGTCTCTGTTATTTCCAGCTAATAGAGCCTAAGGCAAAGGGCTTACTACAGACAATGTCGGATGTGCCTCCTGGTGAGCCGTGTGATATAAATCCATTGGGTTTTGGTACTGTTGTGTTTTACAGATGTCACGTCTGGTTCATTTGAAAGACCCGTCAGCTGAGAGCCGCTGCTGGCTCCCCACAAAGCAGGCAAAGCTCAAGCACCCACTTCCTGCAGGTACTGCCAGGGCCCTGTGCATGAGCCTCAGAAGCTGATTTCTGAGCACTGCAGGGCCGAAGCACTAAGGTTGTTATTTCCTCCTCTGTGTTTATTGCACCATTTATATTTGGGCTCTAAAAATAACAACAGAAAGCAGTAACGATTTGTTGCATGTGAATAACTGTGGGTTTAAGGAGCACAAACCACTGAATTTACAGAGGATGTCTGAGCAATAAGTACTTCCCATTTTCTGTTTCTGGGGGGAAAAAGCCTTGCAGAGTTGCAAAAAGGAAAATAGTCAGAAATAATAAACAGTAATAACAAACAGAAATAACTTACGCTGCATTTAATTTTGGTAGCACTGAAATCAGGCTCAGGCTGTTAACTTCCCCCAGAAGCCAGAGCACAAAGGGGAGAGCCATTCATTCGAGTGTAGTGGTCTACCTTCTTTCAGGGCATACTTTGCTTCACTGAGATCTAAAGATCTTTTGGATACCTAAAATAAGGCGTATGATTCATGCAGCCCTTTCACAAGTCAGCAGGCCAGGTCTGTGCAACACTTCGTAGTCTTAAGAGAACATTAGGACAGGGAATTGTGTTTAATTCAAAATATTTTAAATCATGGGCCTTATGTTATTTCAGCAATGATAATCTTAGAGCAAAGGCATATGTCATCCAGCATGGTGTGAGGGCATACAGGAATGTTTGAGGAAGCAGAGCTTGCTGGAACAGGTCAGAGGACTGAGGATAGAGCCAGATGCTGCACTGCAACTCCCATCCTGCCTGCTATGGATAGTACCTGGAGCATCATCCCTTAGCCACATAGGCTGCCAACTGGTGTAGCCCAGCCATAGCTGGGAGAAAATTGCCAATTAAGTGATAAAGATAATTACTATCCAGTGCTTAAGCCCACTAATAGATGCTGTTTTATTTGGCTGTATGGACAGAGAGCCTCATACCCAAACACTTCCATTAAATGCAGCTACATCTCAGCAAAAGATGGAATAGCCCTAGAAGTGCAGATAACCTTATTTCCCGAAGAGCCCAGAGCTCATGGATATTTTTAACCTTACTTTCTGCTTTCCTCAATTTCTTATCAGCAAAAACAGGATAATAGGAACCCCTCATCGCTTAGGGATGGGGCAATCGGTTCACTGCAGTCCACAGAGCATGGAGAGGGTGATAAGAACCATGAGAAAGCCTGCCCAGAAGACACTACTTCTGCTTTCAGGGGGAACTTGAAGAATGAACAGGAATTAAAGCTGCAAACTCTACTGTGAATAACAAGAGCAAACTTCAAATTATGAACCGGGTCCTGTGCTCTGTGATGCTGCTTTTAACTGTAGTACAGATACCCAAACAGCATGAAGCAATAACTTGGATTCACTCCACCACGCTTCAGCCACGTGACTGGGTCAAATAAGGTAGGAGTGCAATCAGACCTGGCTTCTGCTGCTAATGAAGGGAATGCAGCACACCTTTGTAAGACCCACCTAAAACCTCCATTAGGTTAGATGGCAAAAGATTTATCCAGAACTGAAGGGTGGCTGATTTTTTGCATCTGAAATGATTTTTTCAGGTTGTTTTTCTGAGAAGGGTCATAGCTGAATGGTAGCAGAACCAGCAGCACATCAGACACAAATGTGCTGCTGCGTGTAGCCCAAACAAAAGAAACACTTTTTTTTTTTCCCAGGCGAAATGTAAAAGGCAATCAGAGAACAGAAAATGACTTTCTCACACAATTCCACTTCTCATAATCTGAAAAACTATTAGCAATTGCAGGCCCTTACAAAACCAATGCTTTCTCTGTGAGACATATATATATATATGTAAAAGAAGTTGCTGAATAGAGTTTGCAAAAAGTTTTGAGCAGCCCTTTACTTAAGAACATGCCCACCTCAAAGCAGAGCTAAGTAGGTTGCTCTGTTGCAGGTTGTCACAGATTTCTTCACCTGATGTCGTCTTTAAAAAGGCCAAAAGAGGGTACTGCTATTAACAGCGAACAATACATGTGGATGTTCCCTGCCATCTTTTTGATGCCGTTCTTACAGAATGATTTCTAGAAAAAAAAAAAACAAAACACAAAACCACCAGAAATCTTTTCAGAGGCCATCTCTGCCAGGGCTGAGAAGTGGGACACTGTGCAGCTGATGGCTGAGGGCAGTCAGCAAAGCAGAGCAGAGTTTTGGGTGCGATGGACTTTTAGGTTTTCACCTAACGCTTCCAACAGATTTGTGATGGATTAATGAAATGATTTACAGCAAGATGTTGGGGGAAGGGGAGAAAAACAATTGCTTTAGTTGTCACAATTCTTCATTTCCTAGGAAAAATATCAAGCTACTAAATTTGTTACTGAACACACTGAAAACGCATTTCTGAATGTTACAGGATCTGCTCATCTATTCAAAGATTAACAGCAGAAAACGTCCTTCTTTAAGATCAGCAATGCAAGACCTTTTTCACCAGTGACGTTCCAACTCAACAAAGACCGGATTGTTTTTCCAGACACCGTGAGTTGAAGGCATCCTTTCACTGTAAGACACATAATGGATGAAAATACAAGCATTAATGTAAATTCCTCACTAAGGAGAGAAGCTGACCTCGTGACCCTCTCACTAGGTTGTCTAAACTGAATCCTGACTGACAAAGCAGTACCTGTGCACATCTCCACCAACACGAAGAAACTGTAAGCCTCTGCCCAGAAGCAGTACACATTGTGCATGGGAAAATCTCCAGGTAGCGTTGAGAAACGAGATGAACTCTTAGAGCTGTTAATGCCTAACGTACAATCCCCATAGGGAAAACATGATTGCAAAAGAGCCCTTGGAGAGATCTAACCAGCGTAAGCATGCTGCTGGGAGACATCATGAACTGGGCCAAGACAGAGCTGCACCACAGCTGCTTTACACTCACCAACAGAACTCCAGCACTTTGGGAGTCGTGAGAGCTGTGGTGGGCCTCCCCCACGCATGGTGAACTCCTCCATCAAGCACAACTCAGCCTGAGCTGACATCTGGGCCTTATGTTTTCATCTCCTAGGCAGATAGCTTCCATACCTTTAGAGATACAACACTCAGGCACTGGAGGCATACGGTACAGGAGAGATGCTTCAATAAACACGTGAAGCTGCTGCAAGGAAAAAACGTTGTGTAAAAAGCCAGCAGCCATCAGAAACGCTGGAAGAAGGTTGCTTGCTGCGGTTTACATTCAGCTCAGTAGTAGAGGTCAGGCCAGCTACAGTGCTGAGTATAAAGGTTGAGGATGAGCAGAGATCTTTCTAAACTTTTTTCAACAGACAGTACGTTTCAGCTAAAGACTTTTCTGGATAAATCTCTGCTCATTTGGAAAAAAAAAATAAATTCCTTGGAAATTCCAAGTCTAAATGAAGTTGGATAAAGTGAATAACTTTACGGTTTCCAGAAATTCAGTTGCTGAGAATGAAAAAAACAAAGTGATTTTTATTAATTTTATGTATAATTAGAATTAAGAAGAGATTCTCACCATGTCTAAGCTGGCATTCACTTATCCAGCAGCCTTCTGGTTCTGCTCTCCCCACTACAGCCCCTCTTCAAAAATACTCAAACAAAATAGATCTTAATGAAAAGAAGCATGAACCACCACTTGTGTTCTTGCAAGTACTCTGTTCTGTGCATCAATCCTGTCCTTTCCTTCCCCACACCACAAGGCTTCAAGGCAACAGGACATTAGGACAGCTGCAATACATACATCAAAAGGTCACTTGACAGGCTGGGTGCTCTCCCCACTACAGCCCTTCCACAACCAAGACTGTCATACAAACTTGTGGCAAGTAGATGCCAGTGAGACTAGATAGAGGCTTTCTTCTGAAAAGCCATATGTGACAAGAAGTAATACCGAAGAAAGGCAATAAAAATGAGAAAAGAAGGAAAAGCACTTGCTGTGGCCCAGATTTCCTACATGCCTTTGCATCTATTTGCAGATTGAAGCGCTGCAGCTCCCCAGGTTCCTGTGCATACATGCAACTTCCATTTCTGTAATTACCATTTTGAGGATCTGTGAAGGCACACTGGCACAGCTTCATCTCTTGAAAGTGTAAGCACAAAAATATTCTACTTTTTTTCCCAAGGATTCAAACAGTGAAACCTACACGAAAGAAAAAAAGGCTTCAAAATTTGCAGCAGTTTAAAATATGCTGAAAGTTTAGAAGTGCCAATGGTGCTAAATACTGTTCAGATGACAAAACATAAGCAGAGCAACATATATGGTTTAGAAAACTATACTGTGAGTCTGGGAGGGTGGCACAATCAAACGCAGCATGACTTTTTACCTATGTTTCATGTGGATGAATGAGCAGATAGCTTATAGAAGATCACACAAATCTCATGACCTTTCAAGTGGTCAGGCTCTCTTTCGGCATCATCTACAGCGTCACATCCTGAGTGAGGTCAGGTTCACAGGGCCATGCCCTTCCTTGTTCTTTCTTCTGTAAAGCATCTTCCATCTGATACCAAACTGTGAGAGGAAAAAGTGATTGCTTTCTCAGTGGCAAACAGCCTGCTCCTGTTGCAAGCAGTATGGGTTAGATCCATGATAACAGAGAGTCTCCCCTGGACAGAGATATTGAGGGATGAAGCTCTAAAGCAGCATCAGAGCAGTAACATTTGGGGTTACCTTCCCTACAGAGCTCATGGCACAAGGTACCAGATTAAAGTATAGACCAGAATATACCAATGACAGCTTTTCCATAAGATTTATCACCCCCTCTTTTCAAATTCTGCATTTTTTTCTGTTGTGGCTTTCTCTATCAAACAGTAGAACAAAAACACCACCACCCTTTTCTGCCACTTAGAATATAACTATGCCTTTGAGTGTGCTTTCATTTAATTCTTATACACAGCGCTTTGCCAAGAATTACCTAGCTTAGCATTGGGAAGGTGCCATATCAAAGTTGCAAAGCATTTCCACATGTAGTCAGCAATGACAGTGGGATGAAACTCAGCAGCTCCCAACTCACAGCAGCCCCACGTCAAATGGAAATAACCAGCAAAGATGAAAGAGTAGTTAGGAAATCGAGGTTCCATTTAAGGGATGTGGAAGCAGAGCTATAGCATGGCCTACTCAGACCATAACTGAAAAATGTAAATGACGAGCAGAGACTGGCATGGTCTTTGGGGCACCAAACTCGATTTCCTTTACTTTATCATGTGAGAATCAAGAGGCCATCCTGTGACTCAGGAGCCATGACACACACACCAGCCATCACTGCAAAGCAAAACGGAAAAAAATCAGAGCAACAGAAGCCTGATCGGATGCGTGCGTTTCAAAGTAATTGCTCACATGTTGGAGGGGACACATGCTCAGGACAGACTTGGAGTGTGGAATAGCAGAAGTATTGCAAATTGCTGATGTAACACCAAGAGTACACATTTCTTAGTTCTGTTATTACTGATATATATTTTAGCATCTCTTTGGTATGATAAATTTCAAAGGGGAGACAGCAAATCCCTGCCATAAATGTCAGATCACCCAGAGCTCACAGACCAGGAGGCAGTCAGCAAGTAATAACTACAGGAAGTTTGTGCACTGACTTTTGCACTTGGTGACAGTGATGTCAAAGCAGAGAGGTTCTAGCAGCTGATTTCCACAAGCATAACGGGAGAAGTCCCCTTCGAGAGCTGTATTGCAAACTCTGCTCTTGCACTCCTCTCCCTTCTCTCTTTTTCCAGTGGAGGGAAACAAGTGGGAAAGTTAAAAAAAAAAAAAAAAAAAAAAAACAGGCAGATAAAACTGGATCCAGAGTGGAGGCTGATGATGAGAAACTGCCAACAGTAAAGAGTTTTAAGGCATCTATTAAAACGAGGAGAGAAGGAGGCTAACGCAGAAAAGTAAAATAAAGTTTGAGGTGTGAAAGTTTGCATGTCTGTACATTTATATAGACGATATTAGCAGGATCTAAAAAGAAGAGGAAGCTGAAAATTTCTGCACACATTCCAAAGGATCGCACATTCCTGAGCTCTATCGCGTACAAGAGGTTCTGACACTTTTAGCATCTCCAGCAGCAAAGAAGTTTGCTGTAAGTACTGCAAACTGCTGAAGACCCAGTCAGACAAATGAGCAAATGACAGCTGGCTTTCTTATTAAACATTATGTAAAACTTTAACACATAGGCCTGCCATATTAAATCCTCCTTCAGGATGCGTGGTTACGTGTGTAAGCCTAAAGCAGCTTTTGCTGGAAGTAAATGAAGCTAGCAAATCTATCCTGCAAATACATCAGAAAGCTAAAATACTAATGAGGCTCCAGCAGATGCTGCAATCAGCAACAGCAATCATCAGACTGCTCGGCCTTTCTTCCACTCGGAATGATTTTTGGACATAACAAGCGTGGAAAAAGGTGTAAGGAAAATCTGAAGGGACTTGTCTGCAGCAGTAAGTTTTCAGAAGGAAGGGTCCTGGTACACTGGGAATACAGGGAGGGGACTGTTCTTCATATGGTTCCCATCACTCAGGTTTAGAGCAGACAGAAAGGGAAGAGGGGAAGCAATGGCAATGCCAGGCACTCAGGAGGTGAACATAGTACTGGGAAACTCCGTCACTGGAGGAAAAGAAAGCAGGAGGAATACCCCAGCTCCTTCTTCAGAGTCATAGGATGGAGAGAAATACGGAGAGATCGAAACTAGGCTAAAAAGGAGATGAAAAAAAAAAATAGAGATGAAGTTTCTCCATATTCATAAGCAAAGTGGGGATGGCACAGACCCCCCCTGGGGAACAGCCAAGAAGGAGCAGGCCAAACTCTCCCAAACAACCTACTGGAAGCCTGCACGGCTTCTGGTTGTTCCTTCAAGCAGCAGGAAGGTCTTACATCTCCTCCTCCTTTTGCTACAGCAGTGTTCATCTGAACTCATGAACACAGGTGGCTGAGAAAGAACAGAACCTCACTCTCCTCATTTGAAATTTCTAACTAAAGCCGTAACAGTATAAACATCAACTGGTGTTTTTCACCTCCAAATCACAAAACATTTTATGGAAGGAAGGTAACCACCTATTCGCAGCTTGTGCACAAATTAGTTACTGGCTTTTCTAAGGTCAACAAAGCAAGCGAGGAGACAGGAGGAGAGCCCAGCTTCAGGACCACCTTCCTGCTCAGCAAAAGGGGAGGCGAGAACGAAGAACAGACACACATTCACCCCTGCCACTTCCACAGCAGGTTTTCATGCCCTTCTGCATACAGGAAGCGATCAGATGTGGCAACAGCAGAGCCAAATTAAGCATAAATTAAGTTTTGATATCAAGGATACACCTTTCACAGAGAACTCCTATGAACATTTCGCTGAGCAAATATTTGAATGGAGTGAAATCAGTTGGCAATTGTCATGTGTTATTTGCAAGTGAACACACCAGATCTTTCTCTGCACTGAGAAAACAAATAATCAGACCCCCAAATTCATGCACTTTCCCTTTAGAAAGAGCCACATTGTGTTGTTACATCAGCAATTGAAATATGACAGGGTGCCTTGTGTTTATACTCAGAGAAGTCATATACAGATTCCATCTGTTCAACATTTGGAGCAAATTTGCAGTGATTACTCAGGCTGAAAATTGCTTTGGAGTTTTGTCTGCTGTTGCTTTATTTGAAATAAATCACTGATGTGGTATCTCACTTCTGAACATACTGACGTGCACGTCAAAGTGAGGAGACAGCAGCAGAACTTTGGCTGTTCTGATTTTCAAGACAGTCAGGTGTTGACACTCACAGGGTGTGTTTCTCATAGGCTGTGAAGAAACCTAAGAGATGAAGCTGTTGCTGAGGTGAGGAATTAATTTCTTGAAGTTTTCTGCCTTCCACCAAAGACTCATTTCACGTTGGACAAAGTCTCTCCCATGCCATGGGCTCTAGGCCAGAGCTGCCAATTGTGAACATCACTTAGCATCACAGAGTCACAGCTGCACTGCTAAAGCGGTTGCCCCGTTGTCTGACAGAAGTCTCATTTAAGTCGAGGCGCAGATGATTCCCAGCCATTTGGGTTGATGGGGTGCAGGCTTACATCCAAGCTTTGAATCAGCAATCTCTCCCTGAGCCTGGTATAGCCAAGACTGGATTTCAACAACCTCAAGGAGAATTAACGAACATTGGAGCTTGCTCCAGTTTTGCTGATTGGGCTCTAAAGCACAGTGATAGAGAGACTGAATTTCAGTTTCAGTCCTGATACAGACAAAGTGGAAACTGCAAAGGAGACAAATGAAATTCAGTCATTCAGATGCAGTTGAATATACTCAGCTGCAACTTCAAGGAAAAGTCAGAGAGGAAGAATTTAGCTGATTGGATTTTTGAGCCAGAAACAACTCCTATTAAAATGCCAGATGTTCAACAGTAGTCACAAATAACAGTTAAGCTCTCTATCACCATTATCCAATCCTTCAAAATCCCTGTCTAATGGGAGGCTTTATATGTGAAGGTAGGCCACATTCTTCCACTGTCCTGCCTAACCTGTGAGATCAAGTGGAGTAAAGCAAGATGACTAGCTACCCTAGCTAACAAATTAGTAGGATGAGAGAACGAAAGCATATATGCTTGGACTGGATGATCTTTTAGGTCTTTTCCAACCTTGATAATTCTGTGATTCTGATTCTGCTCCGAGAACCGGGATAACTCTGGGGGCGGCAAGGGATGGGGAATGAGTTGGAGGGAGTTGGTATGCATTACCAACCCCTGATCCTCTGCAAAACTTGTTGACAGTGGTAGTGCAGCCAGGCAGCTTTAGAAGACGAACAGCTTGGCTTGTACAAAAACCTGTTCTCTGGGCACCCACGCCATGGAAACCAGCAAGCAGTTG
>PPHD01012712.1:3860-17842 GCA_002909625.1 Bambusicola thoracicus | reverse complement strand
GGGTAAGCCATCCTACCACAATAACAAGTGAAAGGTTCCGGTATTGGTTGGTACATGAAATCTTAAGGAACTGACTATAAACACCAACAAAAATGCATGGTTCTTCTTTTGTTGTTGTTGAAAAAAAAAAAAAAGAAACACAGACAGACAGCTCAAATGGCCGAAAACAATTCTGGCTTTTTAAAAAAAATCTTAAAAAAAAAAGAATTTTCATAATTGATATGAGTTGAGGGAAAAAAAAGGTTTCTTTATAAACGAAATCCCTTTGAAAAATGAAAGATTAAATAGTCTGACAACGAAGATCTAATAAAAGTCATAATATCCTCTTTCCCATCCAACTTTGAAGTCATCTATCATGATCCTAATACAAACTGCCTGGTAATGGAGGACTGTGAGAGGTGAAGTTACTGAATGCCTTCTTTGCTTCAGTCTTTACAACTGCCCCTCAGGAATCCCAGATGCTAAAGATAAGAAAGAGACTGAGGAAAGGGAGACTTCCCCTTGGTAGAATTGGATCTGGTCACAGTCTAGGCAAACTCAACGCACATAAATCCATGGGCCTTGATGGGATGCACCCACAAGTGCTCAGGAATCTGGTAGAAGTGATTGCCAAGATGTTCTTTATCTTCTTCAAACTGTCATGGAAAACAGGAGAAGTGCTTGAGGGCTGGCAGAAAGCCATCGTCACTCCAGCCTTCATGAAGGGCAAGAAGGATGAGCTGGGAAACTACAGGCCAGTCAGTCTCACCTCTGTCCCTGGAAAGATGGTGAAGCAGCTTACTCTGGATGTCATCTTCAAGCAATTGTGAGACAAGAAGGTTATCAGAAGTAGTCAACATGGATTCACCAAGGGAAAATCAAGCTTGACCAATCTGATAGCTTTCTATGACACCAAGACCAGCTGGATAGATGAGGGAAGAGCAGTGGATGTTGTGTAACTTGACTTCAGCAAGGCTTTTGACACTGTTTCCCATAACATCCTCATGGGCAAGCTTAGGAAGTGTGGGATAGATGAGTGAATATTGAGGTGAATTGAGAACTGGCTGACAAGAAAGCCCTAGATCCCTACAGCAAAGCTCAGAGGATTGTGATTAGCAACACAACCTAGCTGGAGGACTGTTAGCTAGTTGCCCCAACTCTACTATACCCTGGTGAGGCCACATAACATCTCTTCCAACTCCTATGATTCTCTGATTCTGTGAAAAAGAAGTAACAATAATAGGAAGAGATTTGTTCTGTAAGAGTCTAATACTTAAGGTAGGATATTTCTATTGAAGTTCCAAGATTCAGTCTCAGAATCTTACTTTCCCTCAGACAGGCTATACATTGCTACGGGAACAGTCAATAGCACATCTCAAGGAGAACATCAGCCTGAAGTCTGCTTTAACTGTGCAAATAAATAAATGACACACAGCCAGTGTAGGAACAGGTATGGTATACAGCCACCAAGAACAGCAGTCCTCCTTCTCTCTCCCAAAATCTTCAGTTTCTCCCTGCCTCCTTCCACACTGTAGATCTCTGCTGAAACTTCACAGACAACTCCTGCAGTACACACTGCTCTACAAAACATGTCCTGGCCTTTATAGTTCCTCATCCACCTCACCCTTGCAAGTCACTCTTAGTCCTCCCTGAATGCACCTCATGAATATCTTGTGTCATTGCCAGAAAATTCAGTTTTGCTCTTGGGAGGAGATTTGGAATAGTAGAAGTGAATGTGAAGACTGAAAACCTTGAGTGGCTTCTGGCACTACATGAGAAATTGTATCATTCAGTGAGGAATGAGATCTGAAGAGCCCTATTGAGTCTATGAATCATTTACTCAAAAGACTACAATACATACAAGACAGAAAATAGTATGCATACAGGGAAAAAAAATGGCAGCCTCAATCCTGCAAACACTTAAGCGTGTACTTAATGTAATGTGGCTGAATATTGATTTCAATGGGAGTGCTTATATGCATAA
Source organism: Bambusicola thoracicus (assembly GCA_002909625.1). Taxonomy (NCBI): domain Eukaryota; kingdom Metazoa; phylum Chordata; class Aves; order Galliformes; family Phasianidae; genus Bambusicola; species Bambusicola thoracicus. The sequence continues at coordinate 15,879 of PPHD01012712.1, read as the reverse complement.
AGCAAGGCATATACATGCTTATAGGATCAAGGCCAAGATTGTTAAGAATTGCAAGATGAGCTTTAATGACTGATAAAACAACTTAGAATGCATAAAAATATGTCAAAGACGTACTAAGGATATCTGGCTGTTCTCAGCACTTATAAAATGGTATCTCTGCTCTCAGCCTGAAATACAAAAAAATAATTTGTTGGCAAATTACTGACAATCACATAAAAAATAAAATATGATATAGTGTCTGAGCAAGAGGAACACACATGTGGCTAAATAATTATACTTCCTTCTAGAATGCTACCATTTTTGTTAATATGGCAGCTATTGAAAAACCCACAAAAGTGTTAGAATTTCTGTCAAGAAGGTGAATCATCCATGGAATGACACTGCTCACAACAGACTGCATCCCACAAGAGTACAGACTGGGATCTGTGAAGCCAGTGGGTGCTTGTTTTAGACTCCACTGTACAGCTGAATCAAACTCAATTTCAATGCAGATGGATATACTGGCTGCACAAATTATCTCATGCTCTGTGGCATAGTACAGTTTAAAAGCGTGCTCTAACATTTTACCAAAATTACTTTTTTTTCATCAGCTTTCTACAGAAAATAATGAATGTGAAACATTTTGTGGAAATGCACACCCTGATTTCTTCTAAAATAATCTCTCAGAGACTGTTTAATTGCATAACCAAAATGACAGTGTGGGACAATGCTGAAGACTTTGAAAATCTTAGTCTTAATTCCCTGCTCAGTAACAGCACAACTAATTTAGCAGTGATTAACATGGAAAACAGATCCTCATCCTGAATGCCTAACTGATACTGTTTTCAATTATGGTGTCCGCTTTGGTCTTTAACAACATCAAGTGAGAACACAATACTTGTGAGCAGTGCTGAGTTGACAGTGGAGAATATTCCAAGTTTCCAGAATTTACAAGCCATTTACCTAACACTTTTTTAGAACGATATTGAATATCTTTGAGAGCCAAGATGAAGGAAACTCAAGGAGTAGCTTGCAGGAAGATGACAACACCCTTCCAGGGAATGAAACTAGGCTGAGCACAGAGCAGAAACACAAATTCCTACAGTGAAGAGGCTGTACCAGCTCCAGCTCTGAAGTTAGATGATGTAGCCCCACTAAATATGTGGTGTCTACACTGAATATTTTGTAGCTAACATGGAGGAACTTCCTGTGAATGCAAGATACTGGATAAGAGCTTGCCCAGACCTGAACAACACTGCTAGCATTACCATTCCCTGACGAAGAATCCGGTGACAATGCAGGAAGCTCAACAGTAGGTCTTGAAGATACTTACTAGCTTTAAGTAGTAAATACTCTCTAGGTCAAAAGCAGTTGTATGGCGAACAGGTATTGGATTGGAAAGATTATGCTGTTACGAAGTAGAAATGAAATAAAGATTGTACCTGTGTCCTAGGCTCACTGAAAGATTCCCAGAGGGAGGATCTCCAGATAAAGATCCTTCCTCCTAGGGAGTCAGCCCTTAAATGGGGTCTAGGAGGAGTGCAGCCTGGCTCCACCCCTTCCGGTCACTCAAGTGAAACTGCGTTCACCTGTGCCCCTGCAGCTGACTCAGTGCTCACCTCAGGTGGTCAATCAGAGGTTCAGGACGTCATTCAACAGTTCCCATACAGCAGTCATGCAGCCAGCCCTCCCAAACCTCAAGGAATACTTCTAGAGTTTGGAGTCTTCTTGAAAGAGCAAAGTATGGAAGAAGTTAGTGCCTTAAATCTAGGAACTGCCCACACTGCAAGACAATCTTTTCCCTTAGGAAGTCTGAAAGGACAAAAATTCAGCTCTATTGGGCCCAGGTTAAGAAAGAATATCTCTAAATTGAAATTCACCACTGAAGAGAAAGCAACTTTCCCATAACTGTGTATGAACTGTGTATGTACATGCTCTGGAGTGAGCAATATAAGCCTAGAAAACCCCACAAGTAGGCAGGATGGGGGTACACATCACATGACTTCATAAATCCCTCAGAGAGCAGTATAAGGCCAGGCTTTAACACCTGTTCTGATGTAGAAGAGCAGGTACTGAGGCATTCACATTGCTTTGGCATCAGTAGCCATGGAGGTAAAATGTCCTGTACCACACAGCGTGCTTATTCCTGCTTATCTAGGGAACTATTCTAGAGGCATATATTCCTTTCCATTATTTTTACTTAAAGGTAATTTCTACTTTGATCTCTAAACACTTCTAGACCTAGATGCACTCTGGCTTACATTTCTTTCCCTGTCTCTGCTGCATGTTTTCTTGAGACAATTCAACTATTGTCTGTAAATGCTGATTACCAGCACTGAATATGAGTATTTAAAGGAAAAAAAAATAATAATAATAATATAAAAAGTTCTTAGAGGCAGAAAAGATTTTGACTTTTTTTTAGCATGTAAAATGGCTGTTTTAATAAAGCTTTTTTGTATCACCCAGTGCAGATTTGTACTGCTTTTCTTCTCAGACTACACTTTAACACAGTGTTGTTTGCTCTAGTGCTGCAATTTTCATCACGTCTATATTCTACAAGCAGAAAAAAAACCAATATCAGAACATCCCAGTAAAATTAAACTGTTACTTCCAAGAAAACTGTAGGAAAAAAGAAAAAATAGAACAGGACTTCAAAATGGTTATGTGCCCTTTAAAACCAGATCTTTTCTGATGAGAATCAGCATGCCTCTGCAGAAGAAGATGAAATGATGCCAAAACACACCAGGCGAATATCTGACACTTGGCTGTGCGTAGCGATTCCCTGGTCTGTGGCCACTTTACAAACAGTCGAACTGGCAGTTTGCTCAGGCAGGTTTTCGACTTGTCCGTGGAACGGCAAGTATTTTCTCACCTCTCATCAGCACGGATCTGAAGCCAACATCTTTAATAATTCATCATTCAGCTCAAAGATGTCTGTATGAGAAGTGCTCTGAAAGTAATGCCTCCTATTTTGTTATTTCGGTCCACAACATCAGAGGCAGATGCTGGTGATATAGCAGTAGAGGCTGAACCTTCCCACCAATACGCCATTACACACTGTTGCTGAGCAACAGACGACCACAGAGGGGCAGTCTGACAAAATGGCTTCTGGAAGTGCATATGAAGCAAAGGTGTGTATCTGCATTCCTTCATGTGAAGAAAAAGGCACCCACTGACATCCAATGATGCTTTCTGAACGTTTATGGAGACGCGGTGGGTGATGCATTTCATCAGTGGCAACAGTAACAGTAGGTCATCTTCACTGGTGAAGATTTTTCCAAGCGTGGCATGCAGACTTGTTCATCACTGGCAAAAATGCATAGTTGATCGTGATGACTTTATTGAAAAATACTGTTTTGTAGTTGCGAATTTGCTCTATCAAAGAGTGTTATTGTTCTCTTTGTATCTGTTCTAGTTTCCATGGAAATAAATAGGAGACATTACCTTTGGAGTGACCTGGAATTAAAATAAGGCAATCCCTGAGATGAATTAGAGGTGAAGAGTCTTGTTGCACACTGGAACTCTATGTATAGTTTTCATTGACAACAGTGTGAGTTGTGTCTGCAAATCAGTGCCCCCATCCTTTGTTATAGTGTAACAAATCTTTAGCACACAGCCTGCTTCTGACAGAGCCAAAGTCTTCATTTGAACATTATCCCCATTATCACGCAAAGATATCACCAGAGTTGCCTGATTACATGTTCAGAAAATCAGGTTGTGATCTTGGGCCAATAGTGCAGAGATTGGTTGACATGGACTACGCAAACCTGGAAAAATCAAAACATTTACTATTTATTTGAGATATCAAGAAAAATATTTCCAAAATAAATACATCCTAATTTTAGTCACAGAAACTAAACCCTTACACTCAGTAACTAATAGGAATGTTCATGACAGCACAAATGTGTCTGAGACATATTAAAAGGGTAATGCAAGGTCATAATACAAATTTCTCAGCACATACGCTGAAGACCACATTTCAGTGGAATGCATTTAGGTACTCATAGAGGACAAGATTTTTTGCAAGTACGCTAAGCATTCAAAAACTTCTGGCTGTTTCTGTGACTAGATTTTCCAATGTCTCTGTTTCGCAAAGCTGAGAACTTTTACTAACCTGAGACTCAACATTTCTAAAACACTGACTGAAGAATGTAGCTAATTTGGTTGGGAAGGTACTCATCTCTGCGTTGGAATCCAGTAAGCAAATCCAAGTCATGGAACACTCACTGTATGCACATAAGAAAATCCATTTTGTTTCCACAACTTCTAACCATGAAATGGTTAAAAATTACTGAAGGGCCAGAAGCAACAGCACTGAGTGTGAGAGTTAAGAGAGAATGGAAGGAGTGTGGTACTGTGCTTTGCAAGCTCAGCAGTTCTTCAGATGTGGTCTGGCATCTAGTTCATAAAGTCAAGCAAATCTGCTCATTTTAGTCACATATACAGATACATATGCACCAACAGAGATATATACATAGATTTAAAACTATCTTAGCAGTAAAATGAAGCACTATCACATACATCTTTAGGAGGTCAGCAGAAACAACTAAATGAAGTATAAAAAAAAAAAAAACCCACAACATAATTGTATTATTATCACACAAAATTGCTAGCTAATGTTTCAGGTAATGTTACATCTTGAGTCGGTTTTCTCTAAGAGGGCACTGCTGATGATATCATTTGAACTTTCTGCTTCGCTGTAAGTTTCTCATGATTATATTGTTTCACTAGAATTGATAGAAGTATGCTAACAGAAAATATTTCCATCCAAAACCACTATTTTGCCAAATAAAAGTCATTTCACGGACATAGACTATTTTGAATATTTTTGGCTTGAAACTTTTAGAGGTCTCTCTTGTAAATTCTGATTACAGAGACGAAAGAGAAAAGCAGATGGAGGGGAAGAAAAGCAGAAGAGAGAGGAATGCATGTGTACATTCATGTAGGAAAAAGAATTTTGGCACAGGTCTGGGCAAATCAATGAGAGGGAAAGATGTGAATTCCAGAATGTTGAAATACAGGCATGAAATTAATTTTTTATCCCGAGGTCTCCTCCAGTTTTACTTACTGATGTGCAGGACTTCTGGTTTTTCTGCATACTTTCTTTTAAATTTCCTTGGAATGTAGAATTTCTTGCACTGTGTCAGTGTTCACGCATCCAAACGTAACATACATTTTAGAGTGTCCATGGCTGTGATCTAGAGCAAGGTACAGCAGGAAAATATTACTTTTTAATCAGTAGTAGGAAGGATATTACTACTAGCCTTAGGATTGGGTAACATGATTTAAGGTGATAATGTGGGATGGTTTTTTTTACTAAGAAGCATGAGATATTCCAACTCAACACTGTGAGATTTAGAAATGCGACAGACCATGAGGTGAACAGGTGAGTCTCTGCAGGTTGAGAAAAATATGTGGTTTATCAGTAAATATAGTAGTACTCCTTCCCTTTATCTTTTGTCAAATAAATAATGAAACAGGCATTTTTCAGTGCAAAAGGAAACAAGACATTTAGTAGATCCCTCACCAGACTGAAGTTTTTATGAAAGAATTAGACAGAGTGAAAACACGTGTGACTTTCTCAGACTGCAGGAAGCAGCATCTGATTTTTCACAGTGTCATGCCAATGTAGAGTAATAAGAACCTATTGTTTCTACAGAAAATGGAAAATAGCATTTAATAATAAAAGAAGTGCAACTTTAGCTGGCAATGCCCACTGTCACATTCTGGGGCATTCACATGACTGAATCTACGAGGCATTGCACAGCCCTTCTATAGTTTGTTATTTCCATCACCTTAAAGCTGAGCAGTTATGTTCTTCTACATAAAATAAATGCGGAAAGCTGAAGTTATTACACTTTTCAAATGGATAGGCCCAAGAGCAGCCTACTTAGGAACTTTTATCCTGCTCAAAGCAGGTTAGCAACAATAATGAGCCACAGCCATTTTTTTCTACCTACTCCTTTTTCAGTCTATGCTTGTTATCTGTGCTCTCTACAGCTTCATTTCCATGAGCATCCATGAGTATGGAGACCATCCCAGTCTAATGGTAAAGATTCAGTTCCTAACACTGATAAAGAACCAAGGAAAATTTAGTAAAAATGATAGGCTGTGAATTCAGCATATTCTTTGCCTGCAGAATTCAGTACTGTAAGGTTGCTGTGGCCCAGGGCCTAGTCAGGATTCAGAAATGCTGGACATTTTCAGGGTGAATAAATAACCAAGAGATAATACTCTATGTGTGCAAATGTATTTTAAATTATTTAATTTTAAATTAAATGTATAAATACATATGCCATTATGCATAGATACGCTCTCAAAAAAAGAAAGTTCTTGGATCTCAAAACAGGTACCGAAGGTCTGAGAAATAACCCTGCTGTGCTACTGTCCGTCTGCATTAGATGTCATTCCTTTTAAGAACTTAAAACTTGCAGCTTATGATAGCCCAAACTAGGGACCACACAACCAGGCCAGATTGTATTAGATTTGTCAGAACCCTGCATCCTCCACAGTATTATAATACATTAAAATGATGACAATGGTGATATAACAAATAAACTAAGATATCAGTTTAGGAAAGCTTACTAAACAATGGCAGGCTTTATCACTCATGATTTGAGTTTAAGCTTTGTCCAAACAGAGTTGAAACTACGCTCAAAGTACGCATGACCCTTATCCTAAAACCTTTGCTTATTCCTACTAGTAAATTTAGTGTCCTTCCTCTATTTTTTCCATATGAAGAGTTACTTTCTTTGTTAATAGATTGAAATCTCCAAAACGAGCTACAAATTATATACTGACACTTTCTTTTTCTTCTATTTCTATTCCCCTGCAAAGCAATTCTCTGTTGTACAACAATTGCATTTGCCTGGGACTAGGGAAGGAGTTAGATAAATCAATTTTAAGCAAACCATATATTGTATGCTTATATAGTTTCATTTCCAATAAATAACTTGGAATAGCTAGTCAACTTTATATGCAATCTTAATTTAACTTTCATATGCATAACGGAAGCAAGAAAAAATGGGACAGACTTGAGAAGGGAAGAAAGATTATATGGCTACAAGCACAGTATGATGTAAACTCATTTACAAGGGCATCTGCATCTGTATGTCCAGTCAAGTGGCACAGTGAATTGCGAGGGGATTATTGATTTCAAAATGACTTAACTGCAGCCATGCAATACTGAAAATACCTTATTGCTTCTCTTAGCCTCATGTACCAATTTGATCATATTTTGTATATTTCTCAACAGTCACAAATGTAAGTCCTGAAAATAAGGTGATTAAAATGACAACAACCACAAAAAGGAATAAAAAAAAAGAAGAAGAAGGAAAGCTGTCTCTCACCATTTAAGAGATCAGGTTTATTTCTTCACTGCAAAACTCACAAATAGCAAACTTACCTTTTGGATATCTCTCTTGAAACAATTTAAATGTAGCTTCTTAAGGAAATACTGAGCATGTACTTTCTTAAAATCAAAGCCCTTTCAAACTCAAGAGAAAAAACTTCCAATTAACTTCTGAAATCAGTATGGATACAATTAACTGAATGTGTGCTTAGTACAAAGCTAAGAGAACTTTGAAATTGCCCATTGCAGGCTTTTAAAAACATCCATGTGCACACAGACCTGTTAATCTTTTAAAACTATGTTACAAGAGAAGGAGCAATAAAGAAGCATCGTCTTCCCTCACATATGGATTAAAATTTTTACACTGAAAGTAATTAAAATACCATGACAAATTAAGAGCTGTTAAAAGGCCACGGCTGAAGATTTATGATCTTTATTTTTAAGCGTCTTTAAGTTTTACCAAATGTACAATGCTCCGTGTAGTTCATTTCTAACATCTGAATCCAGTTAGAAATGATTTTCAACTAGCAGGGTGTTCCTTTGCATCAAAATGTGTAGCGAGATCTCTGTGTTACGCATGTCATCTTATGACAGTCAGTTAGCTCTCTTGCTGAAGTGCATTAGGAAACTGTTTTAAAGAGCTTGCACCTTTTGTCAGAGTGGTTAAAAAAAACAAAAACATTGTTTAACAGCCCTGTATGTCTTACCGTTATACTCCCCACCTTTTGCAAAGGTCAAGGAAGTGTCATTTTGTGACTGTACTAATTTATTCAGAAAGTGCAGCTTAACTCTTCCTGTGACTTGTTAAAATCATGACAACACCATATCGGTGCAGGGGGAGGCAGGATTCAAAAGTGTAGACAACACACATTTAGTGAGTAGCTTCTTAGTTGTGTCTTACATCAATCACTCCTGACATTTCCAAGGAGAAATCCTATCTGGACCCTAAAAATCTATTTCCTTTTCTTGTGACAGCTGTGACTAAGTCAGGGCAGCTTGTACCATGCCGTTTTCTAATGATGAAGGCAGTCATTCAAGTCAACTCCCTTCTTAAAGTTACAGTTATTAAAAATATTTCAATATGTATTTTCCCCCTTTTATTTACTCCTTGCACATTTCCAATAGAAATCAGTTTTATTTGGCTGGTTTACAGAACTACCTCCAGAGGTCCGCAGTAGAAATCAAAGCCTCTGGTTTCTGAAAGGTAAAGCTGGTTGTGTCTCAGCACCTGGTATTTTTACAGAGCAGAAAAGGAATCATAGTGCCAACTTGTCATCTGGAGCCCTCCTCACATCACTTTGTATAATGTGAATGGGATGTGAGAGTAGTTCAGTGCCTTATGCTATATTAGTGTTCTGCTCAGGGCAGTGTAGACTCAAATCTCATTAAATATGGTTGTTTGAAATGACTTAGACACTGAATGGCATTGGGTCTGTATTGTCAGCACTTACAGTAGGTCCAGAGGCTCATTGTCTGGGTTGTATCAATGCACAGTTTCACTACCTTTCTTCACTTATCTGAGAAATACCCACACTAGTTAAAATTAGAAATGCTCTGACAGTGGATTATCTGCTGCTCATTCCTACCCATAGGTGATGGCAAAAAGCCCTGCTTTTTATTGAGATAATAATTACCAATTCTTTTGGGAAAGAAAATGATCTATCCTTTTATTTCTGAAATAATGCAGCACAGACCTCCTTGTCACATGATTCAGCACTCAATAACTAGACTATAGGTGACAAGAACAAGTACAGTGCTACATTAGAAGTCAAAAACACTCCCTTCTCTTCCCCCCAGCTCTCACTAGGCTACTAAACTTTATACCAGAGCCGTTCACTGGTTACCAAACACTTCCCTGCACTTCAACATTAGAAGTTTTTTATTCTCTTTATGAAGGGCACTGTAATTCTACTGAGCCTCAGATGGGTTCTCAAAGTCAACCTGCGGTCAAGTGTATGAATCTCAAACAAGATCAGGACACATCTGGAGGGCTGTGCATTACTGTCCTACTCTATTAAAAAGCAACAACAACAACAACTGCTTAGGAGTTCCTGGGGCTGAGCCTGACAGCAAAAACAGATGGATCAGACTTCAGGATTTAATTTTCAGATGTGATTCCCCCATGTAGATGAACAGTTGGCACAGTTTATGATGTTAAAATAAGTTAATTTTTTAAAAAGTCAAATTCTCTTCTAAGATGGTGTACAAGACAACACAAGTTTTCATAGCTTTTTTTTTTTTTTTTTCTGACAGTATACATACCGTACTGTAAATCACAAACTTTATGTGGTGCAATGATTCAATTCAAATAAGCCCACCAAGCCCCACTGACTCAGGAGTGGCAGTGGCAGTCTGGATGGATGCTGATCTGGCTGCTCATCTTTCAACCATGTAATAGGTTTGCCTCATTTTAGCCCCTGGAGCAGCATTGGCAAATTAAAGTTCATTGACTTTATACCTCATTCATAAATACTACTAACTCTGATACATTTTAGACAAACTTCCCTGATTAAAATGTTTGCAAATAACGACAACTGAAAATAGGAAGCCTGAAAATAGCCATACCCAAATGATCCGATTCTAAGTAGCTAGTTTACATACTTGCTTACTCAAAGGGGACTAGGAAAAGTTATATACTGTTTATGGCAGAAGTCTCTCTTAAACTTTATTTATGGCAAAATTCAGCTTGCTAAGTAACCACCTATCACAGTTCAGCTGTATTTGGAGCCCAGATTTGCATAGGTTTGTTCTGATTTGTTGTTTGTTTACATTTGTTTGTTTGTGCTTGGAGAACTAGGTACATGCTCTCAATATGAATACGTAATGGAGACTGCTTACTTAAATGCATTCACACATAGTACACCTACACTTACACACTTACTCACACACATAGTCTGCTGCATGCATCATTATTACACCACAGGGGTATGACGAAAAAAGAGGATGAATTCCATCTATTTGCCTGAAGAAGAAAGAATTATATGATAAAAGCCATCAATTAATCTTGTGCTATGTTTCAGATTTGGTGCCTGAAGGTTTTCTGGAGTCTTCTCTTTCATTTGTTGTTGTCTATATCCTATTTACAATACATTTTGATATCCTTTCCTGAAAGTTGTGTGAATAGCAAATATCGGACTGAATTTCAGATTGGATGATATATCTTTGGATTTTATGTTATTTGAGGCTCAGTGCAACCTGCCCAAAACACAGTACCTATAGTGATGCTATAACACACCTTTTTGCATAATCCTCACAAGGTCCTGTAAGACAAACTGCCTGCAATGTGTGTGCATTGCACTTTGTTAAGATAGGTTTGACTGTCTTACACACCTGTGTAATTACTGTTGGAAAGATGAAAGCACAGATGAGACATAAGCACAGTCTAGATCTATAATCTCTTTTCTTCTTTGCTTTAGTTCCGCAATAATTCAGCTCTCCATGACTCCATACTGTTTTTATAATGGCATATGTGGAAACATAAACTATTGAAACACTCAGATCCATATCAGGACTTGCCTACCTTTCAAATAAGTCAAGGGAAGCTGAAATGCAAAAATAAACAAAAGTATCCAAGAAACAAGTTTTTGCAGCAGGCTAAAGGCAAGGGTTATAATTTCGTTAGCAGCAAGGCCTATCAGTTGTCACTTAAAAAAACAACATTTGTCAAAGAATTACCATCTGCGATATACACTTTTTAATGGTAATTGGTGCATGAAGAATTTGTATGATCTCAGCTCCTCTAAGTTTTAGCTAAGCACCATCACACTCTCACTGTATTTAAGGTGAAACAAGCCTTTTATAAGAATGCATTACCTATTATTCTTCATTTCCTGTTGTACCCAGTATTCCTTAAATTAGCCACATGTGTCAAAGCTAGACTTAATGATAGCTAATCTTCAAGCAATGTCTGTTAATTTTATCTGTCTGTGTCTGGATCAAGATAGAGAGCAGGCAAATCCCCATTAGCTAATATATCCTTCAAGCTCAAAAGCTGAAGAATAAAATACAAGAGAGAAGTAGACTCTTTTTTCTGGGGGAGACAGTAGTCTCAACTAATCAAGTAGTATCATGTAGTCATCTTCTCCAGCCTGCATGAACAAGAAAGAAACAAACATAAAGCAGGAAAAATTATGTCCTGTTTACTCAAATAAAAAAGTAGAGAATTAAGTAGAAGCCTTATGTATATTTCTGTTTTCATTTTACACCAAGTGCTTTGCAGGAGAAGGATGATTCACAGATTGGAGAAAGAAGTATCATTTAAGAGAAGTAACCTCAGAGTCTTTGTTTAGAAAGGGAGAGGAGCTCTCCTCATTTTCAAGAACTCTGGAGGTTGAATGACCAAAAAATCAAACCAAGGTCATCAGAAAACTGTCTGACCTGCAGCGCAGAGACCAAGATAGAATTTTCCTCAAAATCTGGATTACAAGCAAAATATAAGCAAAATTTGTTTAACAGAGCACAATCATCCCCAAGCATAATTTGCAGATCACTGATGCCAACAGGGAAAGTCAAAGGTCTAAAGTCTTTTGTAGTCTAGTGAATGCCAAATGTAACATCTGTGCTCATGGTGGGGATCTGCCCTCTACTATCTGAACGAACAGTGAAATGTTAATATACAAACTCCAAACTATAATGCTTATGAAAATCCTTATGTGTCTGAATGCTTGCAGTAGCTGTGGTTGTCATTAA
>PPHD01012711.1:0-17843 GCA_002909625.1 Bambusicola thoracicus | reverse complement strand
TTTTTTTTTTTTTTTTTTTTTTTTTTTAGGGAGAGATAGTCTATGTCAGTGTGTAAAACAGGGAATTACTTGTACCACTATTTTATTAACATTTATTAAATCTTTTTTTGAGATTGATTTCTGCTAGTTATAGAGCTACTCAAATACTCCCATGGGAAGAATTCCTCTCATCATACCCATGAAGAAACAGTACACCAAAAGAGAAAACATACTAATGCACAAAGCAATTAACATCTGTATACACTTCCTTACCTTCATTCCCAGTCAAGGTTATTTATACACTATATTTCTGTTGTCTGGAATTAGAAAAGAAATACTTTTTCAGTCTCAAAGCATCAGTCATCAGAAGACTTCATGATGGGATGTAACTGCTAGTTCACTTTCAGTTACTTAGGAAATTTAATTTATATATGAAAAGGCATACTGTCCTCTTCCAGGGCTGCCATGTGCCTAACTGCTGTAGTTAAGTCACACTTGCCCATTAAGACTAAGATTTAATTTTTGGCCTAACCAGTTCTCTGAGAGTGGATTGCCATTTATCTGTTACATGCTAGTTTAAATACATGTCATATTTCCATTCATCACTGATTTTCCAGATTTCACAGACTCATCACAGAATTTCACTGAGTCATCTGTGAAGCTGCGAAGCCAAAACATCCAAATTGTTAAAACTTTATATTAAATACATTCAGGAAGAGTTGTGCATATTAATTAACTGAGTAGGGAAGATTGTGGAGGACTACATTTTCACTGATAATGGGATAATTAAAAAAAAAGTTGCAGAAGTAATTCTTGGTATACAATACAAAACATTAAAAAACTTAATTGCAGAAATTGCTGTTCCCTTATGTCACTGACGGTATACAGACCAAACAATCTGTCTGTTACTCAAGGAAAATCTAGCTTGTCCAGACACTAATGGATGCTGTTATCTTGGCACATCAGGCACAAACACAAAGGCTCGCTGCACTGATTTTAATTAAACTGAAGCCCTACAATTAGCTCCTCAAGAATGCAGTGTAGAATTCTGATGTGGAAAGGTTTCTTAGATGCCAGCCCTAGTACAATTCTTCAGATAAATTTTGACAAATTGCTATTATACTCACATTGAGTGCAAGTTTCTGTGGAGATGAACACAAATGCTCAATGAATTGTGTGTATTTTTATTAAATTGATTTAATACATGTTGCTAGGCTTGCTCATATGGAAGAAATTACAACATTTATAGTTTTGTGATTAATCTCCTGTGGGATTTGAAAAAATAGTAAGTGAAAACCAATATTAGTAAGGTATTCACTGTAGTAAATTTCCTATGGAGCGAGTATTTCAACAGATGAATATTCTATCCATTGTAGGAGATCGGCACTTAGAACAAGGGCACATTTACACAGAACACCTGCTCAAGCCAGACCCTGGATATGTGTAACAGTTTCAATCTGTTGGAATGCAGGCCCAGAGCCTTCAAGTCCTTGAAATATGGAAGACCCTGGATAGGACAATGGTTACAGTCTATGTTGTAGACAAGTATAGAGAAAATGTATCAACTTAGCCTTTTGCTATTGGGTGTTAACAATGGAGAAATGTCTTAGGTTTTGTATGGCAAGGCTTACAGGAAAGCACCAATCCGCGCGTAATTAGGTAATGTATATCCAATCATGTTTTTCCTCTTTTGTGCATGATTTGAGCTGCGAATAGTATATACCCTGTGCCTTTTTGCAGTAAACTCAGAGTTCAGAGTTTCACCATTACTTCTGCGAAGGTGTGTGATTCATCTGGGAGGCTCCCAACTGTTTGTTCTGGGCGGGTCCCTGTCCCTGGTTAACTTTTATCTGTTATAAAGAGTAAGAAGAAAAAAAATTTCCTGAGGAGGGAAAACTGTCTCTGTCTGTCATGCTTGAAGGCCTAAATGAACACAAAGATAGAAAGAATACTAACTAACCTTCCTGTTATGCTTGTTCTGTGGTTGATTTAATTTTCAGTTGAGCTGTACCAAATTTGGAATAGACACTGAAGAAATTGTGCCAACAAACCCATATAGGCCATTTGGCTGCAAAAAAAAAAAAAAAAAAAAAAAACAGGTGATAGTGAGCCCCAAAGCCATGTATTTAAATATAAGTTCCTTTTTTTTGTTTTCCATGTCCTTACCTATTACATAAGCTGGAGAAGAAAAGATGATCTGTGCATTCAGTTCCTTCAGCTGTTATCCCAAGACCCTGAAGTCCCCTTTGATAGCCCTTGACCCACATGTAGGTACTTCATTCTCTCCCTGTATGGAAAAGCAGTAAGGGGTTGTGGTCTGACAGCTGTACCAGGCTAGGTAGTTTCCCTAAAGACCATGTTTTGTGAATGTGAAGCTGCTCCTATTTGTTTATAGACTACCTCATTGATCTTCCTGGTAGAGAGCACCTTCTCCCCTGCCTGTCTTTCCTAAAGAGTTTATACTCATCTATTTTTACATTCCAGTCATGAGAGCCATCCCACCACATCTCAGTGATGTCAGTGACATCAGAACTCTGTAGGAATGTGAACAACTGTAACTCTTTTTACATCTTCCCCATGCTCTATGCATTAGTGTACTGGCATTTGAGTTGGGCTTCCATTAACACTGATTTACCAATTGGAGTTCCCTTATTCTGCACTTTAAGTGCTGTTTTTCTGGCCTGTAATCCAAATCCAGGCCCAGGGCATTCGTTACCATCAGCAGGATGGAAGTGGAATGGGTTGAGGATCCCCTCTCCTAGTGACTCTACTTGAAAGCCCCCTTCAATTTATTGAAGATCCTTCAGTCTGTCTTTGTAGGAAAGGTGATCCAGTTCCATGTCTTACTTGGTGCTGGCAGCCTTAGATCTGGACACAGTATCACAGATAGGGCCTCATGAGGGCAGAATAAACAGAGACAATCTCCTCCCTCTCCCTGCTGTCCACACCTCTTCTGATGCAGCCTGGGATATTGTTGGCTTTCTGGGCTGCAAACTCACACTGAAACTCATGTTCAACTTTTTGTCCACTAGGATGCCGAAGCCCTTTTTAGCAGGGCTACCCTCAGTAAGCTCTACTTTCAGTATGTATCTGGGATTTCTGCAACCCTTGCAGGTGGCCTTGTTGAACTTAATTATGTTCATGTGTGCCCACTTCTCCATCTTGTCAAGATCCCTCTGGATGGCAAGCCTTCCTTCACCACTCAGGTCGAAATCATCCTCAAACTAAATATATTGGACAACACATGAGCTGAGTTATATCTCTGTTAGACCCTCAAAATTAATCCCCTTTTGTTTTAAAAACTGTCTATTTCTGTTTCTATAATTCTATCTTCTGATCATGAGACAACACTTGGTATTTGCCACTTATGTCTTGATGTTTTTAAGAGGTTTTAACAGCTGACCTAAAATCTTTTAAGAATACAAAAGTATAATGTAGAGTTCTAATTCATACTTCCTTCAAGTAGTTGACTTGTGAGGCAAAACTTGCCTTTGCAAAAGTAAGTTGACTATCCCCACAAAATATTTACTCAGGTGTTCTAGTTACATGTTTTCTTCTGTAACCATTACTTGGTTTTAAATGGAAATTACCGGTCTGTAATTTCCCAGAAAACATTAGAAGGTATTTATGAATAATCATTTTATTTGACAGTTAAATATGTAAAGTTAAAGCTTAAGCAAACTCAGTAACAGCTATTTAGCATTAGAAAAATGCTATCAATAAATAAGTGAAAATGTAGTTATGAAAAGTCAAGATAAGTTCACAGAAAATGAGCATAATAGGCCTGATCTTGACACTACAGTATTAGCTCAATACAAAGTCTACAGTCTTTTATTATGAATTTTGAGCTTTAATGAATGCAGAGCTAATAAATCTTTGAAAGGGTAGTGCTCCTGCTGTCTCTCAAATGTTTCTATCAGAATTGAGTTTTATTTTTGCTCAATCTCAAGTGTTAACATGCAAAGAAAGCATAAGGAATGCAAGATGCGCTTGGACTGCTTCTTGTAAAACTGTCAAGAAAAAATCATGGAGCTGCGAAGGGAAGAATTGGCTCTCAGGGTAAATTTACTCCAAATGATTCAGAGCCTAAAGAGGTATTAGAATACTGAGAACTCAAGTAGAAGCCAATTTTAATAAGTAAATTGAAACAAAAGCAAAATAAAAATGACTCCAACAAACAAAAAATTCTGAAGGAAACCAGTTCTCATGAAGATTTAATGAACTAAATGACACCCTAAAACAATCTGTTCATTAGTCAGTTTTTAGCAGAATAAGAAGGTATTTTGAGCATGGGTCCTGGCATTTCACATAAGATTTCTTAAATTAAAGGATGGCAGTTTTTGGTCTAAAAAATGAAATATGTCAAATGCAAATCATAGAAAATATAGAATGCAATCAGTATTTTCATGCATGTTATTTCCAGTTTAAATTTATCCTTTTCATATCTGTATCATATTAATGATTCATGTTTGTATTGTGATTAACTAATATAGTCATATATTTTTATACATACATTTATACATATATTTATTTCTATACTGCTTTCCAGTATTTCAGCTTATCTAAGAAGTTCTTACTAGTCTGTAGAAGTAAAAAACTGGTGGCTCAGTGAGAGAGGTGAATGGTATTAAGTGATGTTAGGAGTGCCACCTCCTCCAGGCACTCTAGCCCAGCACCGCTTTTGCCCATTCACTGGGATCTAGCCCAGTACCTGGGACTCAGGATCTCTGCTCATGCTGGAGGACACACCTGCACTCTACTGGCTCAGCCATTAGAGAAACTGTGCAAGTATTCCAGAGACATGCAGAAACATGTGACAGTGTAGTACCCAGTAGTACTCTGGGCTCAATGTCTGTAAGACCCTCCTAAGATCCAGAGAGAATCATCCAAGTACTGACGGTAGAACCCTCATTTTCTCTAATAAGTGGCATCACAGGCTGGCCTAACTCCAGTAGTTCCAACAGTTTCCATTCCCAGGCACAGAAGTCTCACCAGTAGTTGGCATTTAGTCCAGAAAGTGTAAACACATATATAAGAGGACAGAATGTACTGCAGTCATCAAGAGCAATGCTCTGTCAGACAAACACAAATTAGCCCCATCTTATGAATGACTGGCCTTTTTATACTCTTTTCTACCTATCACCCTTTGTTCCTCACTCAACATCCTCCCATTAGGTCTGCAGAACTCTATGATTACTGCTCCCCTCCCAGCCGAAGGTCCCCCTGGTTGACAGTCTTATCAGTTACAAAGTTCTTCCTGGGTGTGGTGCCTGTATTTTGAAAATCGATCAATTAGCATGACTGGGAATTTTTTCTTTTGTTGTTGTCTCATTGTCTCCATGTCTGTTTGTTTTGTTTGTTTAAATCAGGTCTATGTGTGTATATTTTGGTGGGGTTTATTTCATTCTATTTGTTCGTTTTGTTTACGTTCCCAGCTGACAAGGTCCCCGGTCAGATTAACCTCACTGTAATAAACATTCTGACGCTCTCACATGTCTTCCTGTGGAAGTTACCAGGTTTGATTCTTGTCACTGATTTCTTATCATTTAGTCAGTCAAGCCTATATACCTGTACGCTCTAGTTTATGGCTTCCTGCATTTCTTATTGTCTCTAGTAGCGATGAAAAAGATCCTTGGCTCTTAGAGGAGCAGACAACCCTTTTCCATACATAATTACAAACTTCTCATTACATCTATGTTCCTTACAGATGGACTGCATCTTAAATGCTGCAGTAATACATTGTGATGTAAGAGAGAATGTCTTGACCAGCATCATGTAATACCCAGAACTCATTCTGATGGACTGTATCAAAAACAGCAGTGTTACTTTTGTCACTGGCACTTATTACAAGAGAATATAGCTGTTACAAAGCATTTATATTTACATTTCATGAGCCTTGAAAGACAATAAAAGCAGTAAGCACTGAATTTGTATTGGATTAAGTACTATGGGAATAAGCAAGTCTTCTTTGATGTACCAAGAAATTGTGATGCATACATTCATACAATATTCTCAGTTGAAAATGTGAGGTTGATACTCAATCTTGAAATACATAGAATTGTGCCAGGGTTCCTGCTCTGTGTTCAGTTAACCATTTCACCATCTCTTTAAACAAGGAATTTGTCTTCAACTTTATGCCAGACATCAAAAGTTGAAACACTTGTTAGACTGGACATTGAAATGTATAATTTTGTTCATTAAGCCTGTCCAAATCTTCCAGTATTGCTAACTCAGAACCAAATCTAGATTTAAATCCAAAGTACTCTTTATATTTTTATGATAGAACTCCAGATAAGGTCCTTTCCTTCCCCTAATGGAAAAGTACAAAGATAATTTTAATCAGTCCCACTCATAGATATTGCCATACATTTATCTTCATCACTATTTTCTTGAGTAAGCTTTAGGCACACTTACAGTATGGGTCTCTTCCAGCTGTAAAATTTCAAGACTGGAGAGAAAGAAAATATCAAAAGCTTGAGTGATGTTTTTTTATTTTTATATATTCAGTCAATTGACAGTATTTTTTAGGTTCTGATTTTCTGGAAGTGTTTAAGAAAGCTGTGTGAAAATTCATCCTCTTACAGGGGCCTCAAATTGATGTTGGTTGTTACTTCTATGTGACTAAAAGTTTCTTTAACTGAGAGTCAAGCTTTCTGCATTAGCTGCATTCTCATTTTTCACATACACTTTAAGAGTTTTGTTTCCTTTTGTTTTATTATTTTCTCCTACTTGAATTTAAGACTGGCTATGTAACTTACATTGTCACCAAGTAGAGAACGTCTCCTTTCATTTCTATCAAAAAATATAAATGTGTCTATTCATCTTTGAAACTATAGGGCATAGTACCCTACATTTAGACGCTCAGTGTTTATCGCTCTTTGTCTAGTACTTTACCTCTTCAGGCAAGTGCACTGCTTGTTTTATGGACTGTGTCAACTCCAGTTTATTTCATAGCACTTATGTCTGTCACAGGTTGCTTGTTGATAGGATGCCTTAGGAATGTGTACTCATGTCACATACATTCAAATATTATAAATGGTCTTCCTGCTGTAATAAAACTTGCTGAGGGGCATCCATAAGTGACCAACAAATTTATCTCTTCTCTTTTCTTACTGTCAAATATCCTTTGTTTGTAAATATAAAAGATAAAATGTCTGTTTGCTATTTATCTTAACTGAATATGCATAGTGAAAGCAATCTAAGAATACTAATAGTATTTATCTACTACATATATAATAGAAAAAAAATATGCCTAAGTGTTCTCAGAAATAATTGTAATATATATTTGGGATTTTATTATACAAAGAAAAGTTTGCTCAGGCTGTTTATACATATTTTTCATTCATTATACTTTGCAATATTTGTTATAAGACTGATTTTTGAAAGCGTGTTTAATGACTGTCTTAGTCTTCAGCAACATTTAGCATATGGCAGAGGACATCTACCAGCAGCTGTAGTAATACAGCACTTTACTAAGTTATTGAAAAAATAAGTTACTTAATGGACTTAGGTTGGTTTTAGTCAATGTTTTTTGCAACATTTCATTAATTATATTTAAGTTGTATGAATTCAAACCAATGAATGAAAACAAACCAAGCAGTAAAATGCCTTTTCATCTTTTTATTTTCTTTCGTAATGGCAATTGCCTTATAATCCTGTAATTATTGGTTGATAGTTTTTTTGTTTGTTTTTTTTTTTGTTTGTTTTTTAATTGATTGATTCTGTTTCAGGGGAATTATATTAAGCTCTTGTTATTTTTCTAGCCCTTGTAGCTCTGCTTTTAATTTGCATAATTGAAATTTCAAACAAATTTAAGGAGATATAAAAACATATGTGATAGGTGCCAATAACTAGAATGGTAGCGCCAAGAAGAAGCTTCCTTTCATGACAATAAAACTGTGGTCTGCCACTTGATTAAGAATTTTATTTTATGTGGATCCAAGTGATATATTTGTTTTTTGTTTGTTTGTTTTTTACGTCTTGCTAAAATTAATGTTTCTAGGTGGGTTCTATTTCATAGGAGATAAGCACCTTTGAAGTATTTCAAGAGTTAGAAATGATAAGGAAATAATACATCTTGAGAGTTTTATTTATATATATTTTCACAGTTTGAACTGCTTTGTTTTCAGTAATGTTAGCACTTTGTTACTTTCTGTGCTACAAACTCTTGTCAGCAGTTGATGGTTGGGTTTTGTTTGTTGTTTTTGCTGTTTAGTTTGTTGGATTTTTTTGTTCTTGAGGTGTTTTGTGTTTTTTTTCCCCAAGGTCGTAGAAGATAATAATGTGTATATTTGTGTAGGAGCTTTTTTTTTTTTTTTGGGTGTTTTTTGGTCTTTCAAGCAGGAATAAAAAGTGACACCTGTGGCTTCCTTTTATCAAACCCACTATCAGAAAAATAATTTGTGGGAATAGTCATAACAATGAGAAACACAGTTGGACAAACCCAGATTAACAACAACTGATTGAAATATCAAATCCTAAAAGCAAGAGATTAGACCTCTATCCTTTAGTGTTTCACACTTGCCACTTAGGTTGTTTATCTCATCCTTAGCTAGTTTTACAACTCCTGCAAAGGGAAGAAGCTGTTACATATAAGTAACCATCTATAATGGGAAAGTAGCCATTCTACCAGGGTATTAAACTGCACTAAGATTTGAACATGTGTTTTAATTCTGAACTTTATGCTTATACACATGATGTATTCTCACCTCTATTGATTGTTGAAGGTACCTGTAGTGAACAGAAAGAGAAGCTGTAACAGTATGCGGTGTAACTAATCAGGAGACTGGAGCCTAGGTTTGAGCTGAAAAACTAAATAATTTGCCATTGTAAATGCTTTCCTAGTTAATTGAAAGCACAGCACAGAAAAGGCAAAATTAAATTATTTTCTAGGACATAGCTGGCATTAGCATGAAACTTCTGCATGCTAAACCAGAAACATTCCTTCAGATTGTCAGGCTCCAATGTAATAGCCAGAGGGATAGAACTGTGTCATAAAATTGTGCTGTCACACAGATTAAAGGGATTGTGTATGGTCCAATGATGTCCAGCAAGTAAATCTGGAATTTTGTGCATGATAACCATGAAGAAAGTAACTTGTCTAGGAACATTAAACTGCTATATAAACGTAGCACAGCCTGGAAGAATTATCAGTGTGTTCACAGGTAAAACTGAGATTTTCCTTCCATGGGAAACAAACAAACAAAAAAACATATAAACTGTATTTGTCAAATTTGTCCTTGTCATAAATATAGCTGTATGAGGCACATTCAGAAGCTTAGAGAATTCAGTCTGTATGAAAGTAGAAGATTTCATAACCTTCCCTGCCTCCACACATGCTTTTGAATTAAGCACAAACTGTACACTAGATACAGTCACTCATAGTACTAGAGAAAAATATGACAGCATGAAAACTGAAAGTCCCATAATCCTTCCTAGTTGTCAGGGAGCATGTCTTTGATTTTTTTACCGGAACTAATGTATACTTTGTGTATTGTAACTACTGTTTAATCCCATGCATATATCATCTGCATAGAGATTTCAATAAATAGAACTGCACTCAGCAGTAATGATGACTTGTACTTCTACAATAACTTGCACTTCAGCACCTTGATGTACGTAATCATCACTGAAGTCACACAGCATGATTTCATTGTAATAACCATCATTCTCCATATTACAAATAGGCTAGGTTTGTCTCAAAGTTTGTTTCAAACTGATCAAAAAAGCAGTTCATCATAAGCATGTTCCACTAAATACAGTATGAGAAAATGAGTTACTGAATGCTGATTTTTGTTTTCTTTTTATAGACAGATAATGACACTTAACTCTCACTCCATTGCTCTCTGATGTCTATCATCATGATTTATACATTATCAGCTATACACAGTTAACAACAGGCTATGTTTTAAAAACAAAGCCACTGAAGAAATAAAGAAATAAATCCTGATTTTCTCTGTCTCTAATATTTTCACTAATAAGTATTTATGAAAGAATAAATGTATTTTCCTTGGGCAAATAGCAGGAAAAAAGCACAAGCTGACATGGTATTATGCTCTATATCCTTGTGATTATAACAAACTGCTGAAAGAATCATAGAACCAGAATCCTTAGAGTTGGAAGGGACCTTTGATGGCCATCCAGTCCAACTTCTCTGCAATGAACAGGAACACCCACAGCTAGATCAGGTTGCCCAGGGCCTTATCCAGCCTCATCTTGAAATTCTCTAGGGAGGAGCATCAATCATGTAACTGGGCTGCATATTCCAGTGCCTCACCAGCCTAACTGTATCACAGAATATCCCAGGTTGGAAGGGACCTCAAGTATCATGAAGCTCCAACCCCTCCCGCCACAGGTAGGGATACCAACCTCCACATTTAATACTAGAACATGCTGCCCAGGCTCCCATCCAACCTGTCCTTGAACAACTGCATCTGTATAAGACTTTTCCCTTATATCTAACCTAAATATATCCTATTAGAGTTTGAAGCCATTTCCCCTTGTTCTGTCACCACAGACTCTGCTGAAAAGTCTGTCCTCCTCTTTCCTATATGTTTCCTTTAGATATTGAAAGGCTGCTATCAGGTCACCTTGGAGCCTTTTCTTCTCTAGGTTGAGCAGCCCCAGCTCTCTCAGCTGGTCCTTGTAGGAGAGGTTTCATCCCATGGATCATTTTTGTGGCCCTTCTCTGGATGCATTCCAACAGGTTTGTGTCTCTTCTGTGTTGTGGACTCTGCATCTGGATGCAGTACTCCAGTTGAGGTCTCATGAGTGCAGAGTAGAGGGCAAGATCACCTCCCTTGCCTTGCTGGCCACGCTTTTTTTTGATGCAGCCCAGGATATGATTGCCTTTCTGGGTGGCAATGGCACATTGTTATCTCATGTCCAGCTTCCCACCTACCAGTACCCTCAGATCTTTCTCAGCAGGGCTGAACTCAGTCCTTACATCCCCTAGCTTATATTGGTAGTGAGAGTTGCCTCAACCCACGTGCAAGATCTTGCACTTGGACTTATTGAACTTGCTGAGTTTCACCTGGACCCACTGCTCAAGCCTGTCTAGGTTACTCTGGATAGAATCCCATCCCTCTTGTGTGTTGACTTCACTCCACAGCTTGGTGTCACCAGCAAACTTGCTAAGGATGCACTCAACCCCACTGTCAATGTCACTGACAAAGATATTAAATATTGTTGACCCCAGCACCAACACCTGGGGAAACCACTTGTCACTGATCTCCAACCAGATATTGAGTTATTGACCACCACTTTCTGGACTCAATCCTGCAGCCAGTTCTTCATCCATTAAACAGTCCACCCATCAAATCCATATCTTTCCAATTTGGATAAAAGGATGTGGGGTACCATGTCAAAGGCCTTACTGAAGTCAAGATAGATGGCATCAGTGGCTCTTCCTTTGTCCATTGTTGCAGTGACACCATCTTAAAAGGCCACGAGCTTGGTCAAGCAGGATCTTCCCTTGGTGAAGCCATTCTGGTTATCCCATATCTCCTCCCTGCCTTCCATGTGCCATAGCATAGCTTCCAGGAGTACCTGTTCCATGATCTTCCTTGGCTCAGAGGTGAGACTGACAGGTCAGTAGTTCTCAGAGTCATCCTTTTTACTCTTTTTTAAAAATGGATGTGATGTTACTTTTTTCTAGCCACTAGGGACTTCAGCTTACTACCATGACTTTTCAAATGTCATCGAGAGTGGTTTCTTGACTACATCAGCTAATTCCCTCAGGACTCTGGGTGCATCTCATCGGGACCTACAGACTTGTGGATGTTCAGGTTCCTCAGGTGATCGTGAACCTGATCTTCACTTACAGTGGGATGGACATCGCTCCCAAGTTCCCTCCTACCAAACCAAACATGAGGGCTGTGTGGTGAGTAGATATCAGAGAAGACAGGCAAAAAAAAGTTAAATATTTCAGCCTTCTCCTTGTCTCTTTTTACCAGCTTGCCTGTGTCACTCACTGGGGTGTGGGAGGGGTGGGGGTACAGTCTCTTGGACTTTCCCTTTCTTGCTGAGGTACCTGCAGAAGCCTTTCTTATTCTTTCTGGCAACCCTTGCCAAGTTGAGTTCGAGCTGGACCTTGGCTTTCCTCACCCCATTCCTATGCAGCCTAGCAGTTTCCTTATACTCTTCCCACAGTAGCTGTCCGTGTTTCCACTACCTGTGCATTTTCTACTTGCTCTTCAGTTTGACCAGCAGGTCCCAGTTCAGCCATGCCAGTCTCTTGCCTTTAATAACACAGGAAGAAAAGGTTGCATATTTTCTAGAGTGTAGAATATTTGTACTTAATGCCCTCTCTGCCTGGAGGACTTAATTCCTTATTTCAGTTTCTCATAAGATTTATCTGATCTCTCAGCAATGGATTTATGATTCTTTAAATATAGATAAAAGAAATATGACCATGTACCCTCATGGATGTTCTGCTTTTGCTACAACTGCTTATGCCTGCAATTCCACAGACATGACAAACTTGGAACCTGTGAGATATTCTAATGTTAGTTACATCTACAGTACATAAAATCTTGAAGAAAAGTTACTGCAGTAAAGCAGATTATAATGTTGTTTACATCTTAGTTGTTCAACATTTTTTTTTTTCTCTCTGGGCTTGAAGAAGTTGGAAATCCTGGATAAATTCATACATGATAGTCTGACTAGGTAAAATGAATAGAGAATGTCCATCTCAGGCAGGAAGAAGCTATAGCAAGTTTTTAGTCTATTTACAGAAAGGAGTAGAAAGCACATTTAGAATTATGTTAAAAACATGAAGGGCTATCTTCAACACTTAATTGTCTTTGAAGAGACACAGTATGACACGCATGTGTTCCTTGCATATGAAATATTTTTCTTGTCCTCTGGCAATAAAGAAGGATATTAAATAACATGTGCAAGGCAAAAGCATTTTGAAATAAGCAGACCTGGACTGCTTGAAGCTATGTGTTCTAAAAGCAACTTAGATCTGACATACATCTTGATGCAGAACAACACACAGCCAAACCCAACAAAAACAGTAAATATATTATTTTTAGAGTACATTTTATGCCATGTAGCTGAATTTCAAGTATGTCCAGGAACTATAGGTCAGATCCAAAGCTTATTGATTTGTGTGTCAGATTTTCCATCAGCTTCAGTTCTCTGTGTATCACACAGCGATTTCTCAAGAGGATACTAAAGAAATCTAATAGATTAAAAATTTAAAAAAAAATTAAAAATTAAAATAGTTTATACATTTATGCCTGTCAAACCCATATTTGGATTTGTCTGATATCCAGTACAGATCAAACTCCACAGGGAAGCAGCAAGCTAGGATTTGTTTCACCTTTCCTTTTTCTGACACTAAAATGAAGTTTTAACTCTGAAGGAACACTTACAGTTTACTTTAAAAGGTCTGTGGTAAAATCATCTTCCTTATTAAAAAAAAAAAAAATAATAATTAATCCTAATAGTAAGACTTTTCAAAATATGATGATCTTCTACAAAGCATTGTAAAAAAATGTTACCCAGTGTCATAGCAAGCACCCGTCTTCACACAAATGCACTTTAACTTTTCATCTAGTTTTCTAGAACTAGTGTTTTATTTAATTATTAATATTCTACTTTTCCACTAGGACTCATTAACTTGAAAGGGACATTTTGTAGATCTGCAATAGTGTGTACTAAACATATACCTTAAAAGTAAAGCCTGAAAATCCCAAATTACTAGAGGATTTAGAAAGGCTACACCCAAAGGCTGATTGTGTGCCTTAGCTCAACACATTACTTTTTCTCGATTCTATGTCAGATCAATCTAATAGATACTGATATATTCTTCTTCACAACCCTGGTTTTCTTAAAATAAAGTGTGTTTTAACTTTTTTTTTTTCTTTCTTAATATGCAGAGTTGTGACACTGAATTGAAAGCTGACCCTTAGTCTCATCATTTGTGGCTCTAGCAATCTTTATAAAAAAATTAGCCAGATTTTTGAAGTAACATTATATGGGAAGCCATTCTGACAACTGTGAATTCTTTGATTTTACTTTAATTCCTTATTTGATTATATATCAGAATTTCTATTAGTATATCTAAATAACGATATTATATTAATTAATCCTATAATAAATTTGATCATCTGTGAGAGACATTATCGGAACCCTTTTTTTCCTAGGCTCAAAGCTTGTTTTATGAGGTCTTTTTGGTGATGAGACTCTAACTGACAGCTGTGAGTTATCTAGGGAGCGAGTGATGGGTCTCACCATGCCACTAAACATCTGCTTATAATTTTAAAGATAAGTAGAAGCCAAACAAGCAGCCTTTTTCGGGAGCTGGGGGAGGGTGGTCCGGAGAGGGGGGTGGCACGGCTTGAACGAGCTGATCACAGCAAAAGAAAAAGCAGTAATGCTTGTGTACAGGCAACTGAGGCATCACTCCTTGATGGCTTATCTAGAGGGCCAGCAGTGTCATGCTAACAGATAGAAAAGAAGAATTAAAAAAGAAACATCTTTGGAAGGAGTTCTCTGAGAGAAGAAACCTCTTAGGAAAGAACCCCCATGGGCCTTCTTGCTGTGAAGATCCCTGACTTTCTCCCACTCCCTATGGTGACCAGACGAGTTCCTCAGACCAACAGACATGCCATGAACAATACTGGATCCTTGGTGGTGACTATCTCTCTCTTGCTTTCTACAAAGACTCCTTCTTTTTATTTCCTATCTCCTTTCTATCGCCCATCTTCCCTTCTCCATCTCCTTAAGTAACTATGATTTGCAATAAACTGGCTGGGCAAACATTTGACTTGTTTTGCCTTAATCTCGCCGTCAGGCATACATATATCAAAGAATCTCATGTCCCTCCAATAACTGGAGCAAGACACCATCTAATCTGTCCTTTCTTAATATTGTTATAATTTTATTTACCTTTGGATTTTCTGTTGGAAGGGACCCCAGGTATCATAAAGTTCCAAACCCCCCCTGCCACAGACAAGGTTTCTGGCCACGCCTTTTAAATAATGGAAGGCCACAGTGAGGTCTCCCTGAAGCGTTCTCTTCTCCAGGCTGAACAAGCACAGTGTCTTCAGCCTACCATCATAGCAGAGGTGCTTCAGGCCTTTGATCATCTTCACGGCCCTCCTCTGGACCCTCCAAATGCTCTGTATCTTTTCTGTATTCGGAGCCACATATCTGAACACAGTGCTTCAGATGGAGCCTCATGAGGGCAGGGTAGAGGGGAACAATCACTTCCTCTCCCTGCTGGCCACCCCCTCTTGTGATGAAAACCCGAAATACCATTGGCCTTCTGAATTGCAAGCACACATTCCTGGCTCATGTTCAGTTTTTCATTAACCAGGACCCACCAAATCCTTCTCAGCAGGGGTACTCTCAAGGAGTTCCTCTCCAGGTCTGTATACATATCTGGAATTACTTATCCATCCAATAGTCCACCCTTCAGATTCCAGTCTCTCCAATTTAGAGATAAGGATGTGATGGGGGACCTTGTCAAAGGCCTTGCAAAAGTCCAGGTAGATGACATCTGTTGTCTTTTCTTTGTTGGCTGAAGCTGTCGCTCCATCACAGAAGGCCATCAGATTGGTCCGGCATGACCTTCCCTTGCTAAAAGTCATGCTGGCTGTCTTGGATAATCCACTTGTCCCTCATGTGCCTTAACATTTCTTCCAGGAGGATCTGTTCCATGATCTTTCCAGGCACAGAGGAGAGGCTCACTGGTCTGTAGTTCCCTGGGTCCTCCTTCCTCCTTTTCTTCTAAATGGGAGTGATGTTTCCTCTTTTCCAGTTACCAGGGACTTCTGACAACCACAACTTTTCAAATATGATGGAAAACATTTTGGCAACGTTGGCCAGCTCACTTGGACACTCTGGGATGCATGTTATCCAGCTTTACGGACTTCTATGCAATCGGTCTCTTGTGGCTGTCTTGGACTTGCTCCACCCTTAGAATGGGGGTGAGTTTGCTCCCCTAGTTCCCACCTAGAGATTCAGGTTCAGGGATGTGAGGATGGATGTGGCCACCAGTGAAGACTGAGGCAAAGAACTCATTGAGTAGTTCAGCCTTCTCCATATCTATTGCCAGTTACTTCATCACTGTTAGAAAAAGATTATGTGTATTGATGAAAAATTGGTATCACTTGCAGTAGGTGAAACAATTTTGAAGAAAATTTCTTCCTCCAATAATTATTACTGATACTTTATAAAATACATTTTCTCTGCACTTCTACATTTTATAGAGGTGTATATGTTGTAAACATGATACTCTCCAAACACAAGTGTATCACATGAAAGAGAACACTTCTGTTGTGCAGAAATTAGCAGTATGCTAATTCTTCCCTTCTAAGATAAAAATTTATTTTCAAAACTTTAACAATGAGAATGTCTAGTGCCTGCTTTCTTTTTATCTTATTCTGGAGAGATGTTCTCTCTTCCTTCTTCAAATGATTCAGTCATCTGCATTTTTCTCTGTAGTCTTGTTTCTGTGCTGGAATTAGCTCATTTTCATTATTGGCCAGGAACACACAAACTTAAATAACATCAGAGTATATTTCAATATTTGCTTTTCTACTGGATACTTTGTCTGGGAGACGTAAAAAAAAAAAAAAAGGATACTTATATTCTAGTTTGGAGAACAAACCAGATAATTGCTTCCTTTTTATTTGCATAAAAAATGTATCTTGGAATGGGGCTATACCTGACAATAATAAATAACACTAGCAAAACGAGAATCAGGTTGGCTGAGTAACATTTTCTCGTGGTATACTTATTTTAGCAAGTTAGGCCTGTCAAATGTATGCTTACAGGCTTTTTGACCACTGAGGATAAGGAAAAGACAAAGGATCTGAATGCCTTCTGTATGTCTGTATTTAAAAGTCAGACCAGTTATCTTCAGCTTTCTCCACTCTCTGACCTGGTAGTCTTGGCTGGGGAGCAGACTAAACCCCCCATGATTCAGGAGGAAACAGTCAGAGACCTACTACTCCAACTGCACTCCCACACATCCGTGGGGCTGGATGAGATTCAACCAAGAGTGCTGAGGGAACTGGAGGAGCTGATAGCTGAGCCGCTTTCCATGATCTATCAGCACTCCTTGTTGACTGGTAAGGTCCCAGAAGACTGGAGGCTTGCCAATGTGACTCTCATCTACAAGAAGGGCTGCAGAGAGGATCTGGGGAACTACACGCCTGTTTGCCTGACCACAGTGCCGGGGAAGGTTATGGAGCAGATTGTCTTGAGGGAGATCATGTGGCATGTGTGGGACAACTGGGGCATCAGGCCTAGCCAGCATGGGTTCACGAAGGGCAGGTCCTGCTTGACCAACCGGATCTCCTTCTATGATCTAGTCATCCGTCTGGTGGATGAGGGAGAGGCTGTTGATGTAGCCTACCTAGACTTCAGCAAAGCCTTTGACACTGTCTCCCACGGTATTCCGCTGCAGAATCTGGCAGTCCGTAGCTTGGACAGGTACACTCTTGGCTGGGTGAGAAACTGTCTGGAGGGCCGGGCCCAGAGAGTGGTGGTGAATGGGGTTAAATCCAGCTGGTGACCGGTCACGAGTGCTGTTCCCCAGAGGTCAGTGCTGGGGCCTATCCTCTTTAATATCTTTATTGATGACCTAGATGAGGGCATTGAATGCACCCTCAGTAAGTCTGCAGATGACACCAAGCTGGCTGGAAGTGTTGATCTGCCTGAGGGTAGCGAGGCCCTACAGAGGGATCTGGACAGGCTGGATAGCTGGGCTGAAGCCAATGGGATAGGATTCAAGACCAAATGCCGGCTCTTGCACTTTGGCCACAACAACCCCAGGCAACACTACAGGCTTGGGGCAGAGTGGCTGGAAGACTGTGTAGGGGAAATGGACCTGGGGGTATTGATTG
>PPHD01012710.1:5319-17843 GCA_002909625.1 Bambusicola thoracicus | reverse complement strand
CACAGTCAAAACCTAAAATATATTAATGACCTTTTATATTTTCTTTCTAACATAAACACATTGCATTAAAAAGACACATTCACACAGTGTTTGTATGGGTCATACATGATCTCTACACAAAATGTCCAACTGACTTTCACTGGGAGATTAGATTTGTTCAAAAGTGGGCGTAGGACATTACTCTGTATGGTGTTGGGTTTTTCTTGAACTAGCTGTAAATACGTTATATTTTTTATGTTTTATTAAGAAAATGTAAAGACAAAATTTATGATTAAATTCAAGAGATGAAATTCTTCAGTAAATGTTGCTTTGAGAACCTATTTACCATAGGAGGATATAAGAGATTCTTATCCATATTATGGAAGTGTCAGCTGCAAGGATGGTACCAGGAATAAAGTACTGCAGTGTCTCATCTTTAAGCAGTTCAACTTTGATGGTATTTTCCATTTGACTTTTCTCCTTATTTCACTTCTCCACTCATGCAATCGCTACACCTCTTTATAAGATTACTTCACAAACATTAATACAATTATTCTTGTGCCAATCACAGGAGAAAAAGAAGAATTACAAGCTTATAGGACACGACAGTTAAAGAAATAATTGATTATTTCCTAATTGCATAAAGGATCTTTTGACGTTAGGATTGACTCAGGTTTTCTGGATTGCAGTCCAGAAGAACACGGTTCTCTCCTCTTTGTTCTCTGAAAAATATGCATGCTTTTTCACAAAGCCAATAAAATGTTTATCATTTGTTACCACAAAGAAAAAATAATGGTATTATTAATGCTCTTATACTGCAATACCTGAATTCCATCTGTTATAGTTTGGCAGGCATTTGTTATTTTTAAAATGTGATTGATTTCAAGTATCAGAATTTTATATATCACCTTCAATGTTATTCACAGACACATTAAACAACATAGGACAAATAAATCAGCATCACTGCTTTGTTCTGTTTTTCCAAAAATTTTACAACTTTGCATTATTTCAATATTTTTATCTAGAGAGTAAAGATGCCAGATTTTTTGCTTATCTGCATTACTTATAATTAAGTGATGTAATGATTCAAACAAAGCCTTCTTCATAATCAATTTTTTTTTTTTTTTTTTTTTGGTAGATTTCTGGGAGGAGATCTTAAAATTTAGACAA
Organism: Bambusicola thoracicus; assembly: GCA_002909625.1. NCBI lineage: Eukaryota > Metazoa > Chordata > Aves > Galliformes > Phasianidae > Bambusicola > Bambusicola thoracicus. The sequence continues at coordinate 16,694 of PPHD01012710.1, read as the reverse complement.
ATGATTGCAGATGGTGATGTAAAACAATAGAGAAGATGAATGGTAGCTGTATCTACATTTTATCCCTGGAAATAGAGCCTATCTAGGATTTAAGTCTTTTGTACACATTTATGCTAGCAGCTTACAAAGAGCAGTTGTTCAGTAGAACTATTTCAGTAGTCAAGCATATATCTCTTACTGAAGGTTTGAGGCTTGAAAGGATAAGCTTAAAATATTTTCTTCTTTATTTTTCTTCTTCCCTTTCTGATATCTTCTGGGTAATGAGATATATGAGAGCTGCCAACACCTGAAAGTATCAGGTGAGAATTTATTATCCCTTCCTTCATAGATAGCAGATTAAATTACTTAAAAATAAGAAATTATTTTCCCTCTCCATTATATAGAGTGAAATGTATACATTTAGATTTTAGACGCAGATGTTTTTATCAAAGTAAGGTAGATAAGTGAGTACATGGTTGTAGTATTTGAGTTTTTCAAACAGATTGTAAAGTGGAAATCCTTGCTCACCTCCTGCATTCCACATTATGATGGAAACTCAGACACCCTGCAGTGAGGAAATTGCCATGGTGGAAGAATTCTACAATCCTTACTTTTATTTCTAGTCTCTGAACACTGCACAAAAGGAAGTAGAATGGTTTTCTGAGGCTGCTAAGAACAACTGAATACAGACATGTATATTCCATACATTAATTCTTCTATCTATTATATATTTATGTTCAAAACAATCTTACTGGCTTATTTCAGTGCTACACGTTTAAGTTATTCATTTTTTGATAACCTTCTCATTTAAGACAGAAACTTAGCCCTGTGAAGCTGGTGTACAGCTCAATCAATGGTCTGAGCAGATTTGATAAAAAAATGTTTTTATCCTACTCTTCTAATGATTCATATAAATTCATAGCTATTTTCTACTACTTCTTTTATTCAGGAATGCTTTCCTGCCTGAAATAGGTAACTTCTGCGCTCCATACCCAGCTCTAACAACTATTACACATTAAAACTATAACAACTATTACACATTAACATTAAAAAAAAAAAAAAGAAAAAAAAAAGAGGAGAATGAAAGAGTGAATCTAATCTGTATTTTCAGGCGCAGTCATACAAAGCTCTCAAAGCAGTGCTTAGGCTCATGGTCAGCCTTTCAACTATGTAACTTAGTAGTTTCTTACCAAGGACACGAGAAATTGGCCTACTAAGTACAGAGAACTCTGAATTAGGCCCTCAGTAATTGGGAGTTATTTATGTATTCTTTAGTTTGTAGGGAGTTCTGAGCACATTAGGTGCCTGCTGTAAAGAAGGTTCCTTAAAACTATATTAGTATATTGGAAATTTCAAAAGAGAATCTCATCTTGCAACTGTGGTTCTGCAGTGACTCATGACAATGTAGAAAGACTTATCTATAAACGATAGCCAAAACATCATTGTTCCCTTCAAATTAAGTTTTCAGTATTGACAAAATATACTATTACCACGTTCCAGAAAAAGCAGGATGAATTTCAATGGAAAGAATATGATCACTAAAGCATACTACATACAAGTAGAAACATCTCAAAAGATTCTTCTAATGACTGAGTTCTGAGTTTTGTCATATGAAAGTTTTATTCTAATCCTTAAAAGGGAGGCTGGAGAAATTATAAAGAACCTTCTGCAATTTCAGGAAGTTGGTGCAGCTCCAACTGAACCTTTGCAATTGAGATCCCATTATTTGGTTTTTGAAAAAAATCACAATAAAATGTAATGACATAGTATTTAAATCCAAATCAGTTTGAAGACTAAGTCCTAGGGACTCTATATAAACTTTTTTTTTTTTAAAGCTATTATTTCCTGTTGTTGTTCTTGAAACTAATTAATTTGTAACAGAAAGGCATTTTAATTTTCTTAAATCTATTCACAAAGCTACTTATTCTCTTACAACCTATTTCAATCCTTATGGAAGCAAAGGGAAGAAACAAATTGATTTTGCTGGGCTTGGGTCAAAATTCAAGTGACTTGTAATTCCTTGGTCTTTGTTTTTTCCTTTTCCTTCAGCACAGACAGCAATGGAACAAGCAAAGATTGTGCATAACGCAGAGCATAACAATCTGTTAGACTCAATATAAATATGGAATCACCCTTTCAGTGAAAATTGGTGCTCCTCTCTAATTTTACACAAGGCAGTCATTGTGCCATGCCTTATATGAAAACATAGTTCCCTGAAGAAGATATTAAATCTTTAGGTCATGGGGGCTGTTTGGCATATCACAGTGTCTTTAAAATTAGATATCTCTAGGTAAGTCAGTTCTTGACACTCTTGTTCATTCTATAAAGCTAGGGATATTTAGCCACCTCAGAGGTTTTTAAAGCTAGAAAGAACTGCTACAACCGTGGCATCTGAGCAGTACCAATCTTAGCTTAGTCAGTCACATTCCAGGGTAAGGGGAGTTGCTTGCAGCAGGAAGAATGGTGGAAAGTTGATAACCTTTGAGGTTGCTCTCAATTATATAAACTGTATTAAAATGCAGGAATGTAGAAGATTTACATGGTAAGCAATGTATTATAAGTTCTGCTAAAAACAAGGACACAAAAAAACCTCCAAAGAATGCCTTTCATTTTGGCTTTTTGTTGAGTTTTAAATTTCTCAGATTTCAGAAATATTGCAAGGCTAGAAATAGATGTTACATTCTGCTGTGAATCCGACTGTCTCCTTTTCAAATTACACAGGGCCCTGGAGCACAGTCTCCAGCCATTAAATTAGATGGAGAGAAATGACTGAGAATTCCTGGTGGTTAATGGTGGTATCCTAACACTTTATTCTCTCCAACAATTTTTAGCCCCATAGTTTTTGTTTGTATTGCATGTGCTTTTCAATTAAGACTGATTTGGCTGAAACCTCTGGGCAGATTCATGAGAGAACTGTGCCAATATCTGCTTTTGCAGAAGGCTGGCAAATGTCAGAATTATTCCAGGAAGAGCCCTTGGGTCCCATGGGCTGTGGGACCTGGGTAGGCTGGAGCTTCACAGCATTCACAGACAATGCAAAATTAAGGGCAGCCTACCTGCTGCTGATACCAGATTGCTGTGGTCTCAGCAAGAAATTTGGTTCTTTGAAACTGCTCAAATCACAAAATGCTACAGAACAGTACTGAAACCTTGCAAAAGAGGGAATAACTCAAATGTTGTAGTAGTCCCATGACGACTTGCAGAACCATGTAAGTACTTTTTGACGTATATTAAAAGTGCCATCAAACTGTTTTATGAAATACTAATTTAGTTAGCATTATGCTGCATTATAGATAACATTTTAAGCTTCATTTCTGATAAAGCTATAGAATATTTTCAGCCCATTTCTTTCTCAGCAAGTGTACAAAGTGTCTCATTCTGTTGATAAGACTGCTGTAGAATAGCTTCATCAACAGTCCTTGAAATCAAATCTGGGTCCAGACCTTAAAAACTGAGTTTTGAGCTCACACATCACTCATAATGTTCGTTATGAAAAGCAATATTCACATTTCCAGTTCAACATCATGGATCAGATTAGTGAGGGGAAAGACTGAATGAGAAGTTCTGTATTTTCAAGAGAACACCAAGGCAAGTTGCTGTAATTCATAACCTATTTCGCTATTTTCTTGATTTTGTTCATTCAAGCAGTAATGCGAAACATACTGTAATTTCTATAACTTATCAGTACTCTCTAATGATCTTATTAAAAAGCCTTGCACACACACAAAAAAGTCCCAGTTAGCTTGTACTGAGTAATAAAATGGTCAGTTTAAGCAATGCATGCTGTTTTCCATGTTAATGTGTTAGTACCACAGCATTAGTAAAGACACATTACATTGCACTATGCAGCATAGTAAGGGAACATTCATTTTTGAATCATCAGTCTCCAGTTTTTACGCTCTTCATTAGCTGACAAATGTTATTCCAGCTAAGAAGGCTACGCCACTATGAGGTCTAAAGGCTGCCATATTTAAGAAAGGATATAAAAAACTGAGCAGGCAGAGGAGGGGGAAAAAAACAACAAAAAACAATGGAGAGAATATCAAGGTCAGAGGAGGTACTCCAGGCACTGGAGCAGTTATTTGCCTGCAGACCAGAGAGAGATCATGGTGGAGAACAAAAGCAGGAAAGGTGGTGTCTTAATGTTTGGCCCTTTTGTTTCTCACTTTACGAGTCTATTTTAATTGGCAGTATATAAGATTACATTTCCCCAAGTCAAGAATGTTTCGCCCACAGTTTGAACTGGTAAACAATCTCCCTTTCCTAATCTGGATTCAGAAGGATTCTCATTCTCTTTTCTCCAGTGACCCACCGAAAAGGAGTGCAGCTGGGCAGATATTTGTACATTAGGAAAGGCTAAATCTCCTCAGCATCTTCAGGTAACAATATGAATTTAAAGCATTTGTCCTTAGTTGCTTTCCTAAGTTTCCAATAACGTAAGATTGGTAGCTGACTAGGTCATCTAAGTAAGCAGACCATAATTACTTCCTTCAGGGACTACTGAAGTATCAAATGATTTGCTTAGTATTATAGACAAATATGATGAATTTTGTACATAAGAAACACGTAAAAGACAAAGTGTACTTACACGACTACACACCAGATAATTACAAAATTGTAATTGTCAAAGGTGCAGAAAAAGAATATAGAGAAAATGTGACATAAATATCTACACATCTCAAATTTGAATCAATTGCAACCTTGTGTTTATACCACAAAGTACACCAATGTCATCACGTTAATAACACACAGCAAAACTCCAAGATTAAGAACAAAAGCCACAAACAGAGATGTCAAGACTACAAAGAATTTTGTAACTATAAGTTTTAAAATTACTTTCATATATTTTATAAATGATAATTTGCCTAAAATAGCAAGAGGATTCATTCAAATGTTCTGCCCAGGTCACAAAAAGTTAAAACAAACTATACTATTTGATACAAACTACACCATCTTCCCTAGAAGGAAGGGAAGGGAAAGGAAGGGAGAGGAAGGGAAAATGTATTAAGCATTAGTAATACAGTAGAACTTTCTCCCATCAGCGAATATACTTTGCCTAGCTTTTCTATTTACCTGATACACAAAAATATGCTAACTGTTGAACTTCACTGGGCATGTTGATCACTTGCAATGAATAATAAGACAGAGGTTTTGGTATAAATTATAAGTTAATTTTTCTTGAATTCAGTAAAAACATTCAGAGAGCTGAAGGTCTTGTAGTACTCAAACAAGTTCAACTGCCTATCAACACTTCTTCAGAGGTATTTTCAAAACATAGTTCATTGAAATACATTACTTATAGATTTAGTACACCAAGGCCATTCAGTACAAGCTTATTCTCAGCACCCCAGCCCACAAACCAGTGTCTTCTAGATTTGGCTGTACAATTACTAATATCACAGTTTCCTTGCTTTATCAGTTTGAATAATAAAAGAACAAATAATCTTTTTATAAGCGTTCCATTCCTGTCTTCGTGATTTTTCTTATCAAGTTATAAAAGAAGAAAGTCTTGCAGCAATACATTTAAATCTCGTGAATAGGCCTTTGTTTTACAGATTTGTTGCCTCAAAAATGTATTATTATTATTTCTTTTTTTTTTTTTAACTTAGATTCTCTATCTTTTATTCTCAATTTGAAAAGCAGTTTCAGTGTTCACAGGATATGAAAATGATTCATAATGGAGAGGAAAACAGTCTTGGGATATGAAGTGTTTCAGGGAAGGAATGTAATGTACATGCAAAAAGTAAAGAAATTTGCTCTAATTACCCAACAATATGAATTTGAGAAAATATCTACAACCTGTCTTGTCAATACTAATATTCAGAACATGTATCACAAGTATGACACAGAAAAGACTGAACTCAAGTAAAGGTTATTAAAATGCTTATTTTTCTGCCAAGATCAAGGAAAATCAAGCAACCATTTTCTCATGAAGAAAGTAATTTTCATAGTGTTCTGGTGGCTTTTCATTCCAATTAGTGGTTTTCTAATCCTATAAAAAAGTAATGTTCCCAAGCAAACTGCGGTTAAAGATTTTTTTAAACCTCAGATGAAGGAAAAAAATGCAGCACTAAAAACTATCTTTGCAACTTCCAGTATTCTCATGTTAAGTCTCATCACATCATCAACTCATATAATCTCATGCAAAAAAAAAAAAAAGAAAAAAAAAAGTAAAATTAATGCAAATACAGAATAATTAACTCATATTAGTTTACCACATTTGATTTAAACACAAAATTTACACATGACCTTATGAGTTTTCTAATCACCTAAACAACACATACTTGAAAAGTTCTATTGAATGATGACAGGACTAGGCAGATAATACAACGCTTTCTTATTGTATGAAACTTTTTATGTCTTCAGGTGAAAAACACTGCAGGATATACAGTTGATAAGGTACAATTAATGATAATCCTTGTTTGTTTACAGCCTCAATGACACTGACAATAAAATATGTTCAAGTACTGTGGATCTGTCTTTTTGGTGTTTCATGGCTTGCAAATATACTTCAGGCTACAAAACTCTAGGAATACAAAAAATAGATTTTAAAATTTAACCAATGCTAATCTTAGCACATTCCCATAACATAAGAATCTAGAATAATGAATGCTTTACTGTGGAGATGTCATTTGTTGAAATAACTAATAAGCTTATTTATCTTCTTGCTATATGTCCACTATTTTAAATGAATGGCCTTACACCTAGGAATTTAGTTAGTTTGTCAAATGTTAATGAAGGCTATACTGTAAAGCTACACAGAGGTATAAAGGCTCCAAAGGAAATATTAGTTGAAGATGATGAACAATTGCCACAAGTACACATTTTGTAGTTTTTATAGTGCTCATTTGCATGCAGAATTGCAGGTATTAGACTTTATTAAAGATGGAAACACTGATAAAAATAATGCTTTTTTTTGAGTCTTTTTTTCCCCAAAATTTGCATTTTAGTTGCAATTTTGAAGATTTTTTTCTTTTGTAACACTAATGCTATCTTTTGCTGCACCAGAAAATTAAAATACGAAATTTCAGCCTGTTGATTTAATAGACAAACATAGCAAACTGTTTTGCTGATATTATCTTTAAGTCATATAAATATAGATTTGCTCTAAGTCAACCAATCAACATAAAAGTTAGATTTGTAGTTATTAGCTCTAAACTATCTTGTACTCTTCCTCATTCCTCCTTTTACTTTGATAATTGTTTGAATGATATCTATGCTTCTGGGAAGACAATTATTTAAAATTCTATGTCCTATGCTCACTTTTTGGTTATTCTCACTTCTGGTTATTGCCTAATTTAAAATCAGGAAAGAAAACAGAATTCTTCGGACCACCACATCTGCAACTTTATATACTATAATATACCTGTAAATCTTCAAAAATGGGTTCTGTTTTACATTGCAACACATATTTGCATACACTGAGTAGATATTTAATTGGCATGTTAAAGTAAATAGAGCAGGCCTCTGAAGTCTCATACCTAGAGACTTCATGTGCATTGCAATATTTGATTTGCACGTGCTATGGAGCTGTAGGAAAGAGATGTAAATTAATACATGGAGTTGTAGGAAAAAGATGCAAAGTAATACAAAGTTAGGCAGTTGGTGGCTCTGATTTTGTGATTTTGAAAACCTGACAGGAAATACTTCAGTGTCCACTGAAGCATCACACTGAAGAGCTGTAGTTTATTTAGAATGCAATGAAGGATCCAATCCTTCAGCCCTAACTAAAGCTAAGCTTTCATTTATTTGAATTAATCCTGCTAACAGAACCTGATCAGATAGATGTGAAATTGCTTCTTATTAAAGAGACAAAAGCGCTTTTTACAATCATAGAAGTTGTCAATATTAAGACACTTTCTAAACACACAAGCAACTCTTGAAATGATAAGGAGAATCATTCTGATTTGCATAATAAATTGATAAAGATCTGTCACAAATTAATAACATTTTGTAGAGCTGAAAAAAAGAGCACATCAAGGCAACAAAATAGTAATAGACAATGGTCTATAGGGGTCGAGTTTCTGACTTTCTTAAAGATATATTTTTCTAAGGTCTTCAGACTAGTTAGAATATACAGGTTTGACAATAGCAATCTCATTACAGAACTGAGATTCACCATTTTTGCCAACAGACTTCTGTTAAGCAAAACTGAATTTTCACCTTCAAGGGCACTGGGAAATATTGCCATAGAGACCACCTATTTTTAGAAAGAATTATCAAATACGCATCTAGAGATCTGCACTTGCTTTTTTTCTTGATTTGTATCTGCATAAGGTGGAAAATAACATATTGGAAGCTGAAAGAGAAATACTGTTGGAAAACACTGAAGAATGAAAAAGAGTAGAACGGCAGAGGTGTGTTCCATTGGGTTTTAACCTTACATGAAAGCTTTTGCCTCCTCATCAATTTAGAAAATGTTACTCAGGTTTAAAATTCTGATGTTTATAATTAAAATCCAACATTTTGTAATTGCCTAGTTCCTAATCATTACTTTGAAGTAAATGAACATCAGTACTATTTCTTAAATGGTAAACAAATGGAATATTTGCCACCATTACCTGCTGTTGTTCATTTACTTATATTTTGCATTTTACACCAACATTTCTAGAATCCATTCCAGTGGAGTTTGATGGAGAAATGAAAGAAATGACTTACTGTTAATAAGCAAAACCTGTAGTGCTTGCAACCCCTGCCGTCTGAGACTTGCACAGCATCACAAATTAGAAACAGTAGGGCATTGCAACAATCCCCTATCAACTTTGCCCTGCTTGATTTAGCTCTGTGATATGAGGATTTTCTGTAGCTTAAAGTCTCCTCTAAGCTGATTTGCATAAGTACTCTAGGTTACTTTTGAATGAAATGTAATTTTCCACCATCTATGTCACAAAAGTGTAACATTCTACACTTCCCCTTCTCCTGTAAACCAAGAACACTAACAACGACAACAATAATAATAACGCACAGAATAAATGATGCACATGATAGAAAGACAAGGGGGAAAAAAGAATCATATTTTATTCACATAATAGAATGATGAATTGTATTAAATGCCAGCTGTGCCATACAATGGGTCTGGAGACTAAGAGCATTTGAAAGATTCACAAAATAATGAATCCAATCCATCTATTCTATCATAAAGAACTATTAACGAAAAACTCGAACCTTCCTCTTTCAAATTCTATATTTTTATCACCTACATATGTGGCATATTAACATCTTTTCCTTGCTGAAGATAAATACATAAAACGAGACTGTTTTACTGGTCCATAACAGCGTAGACATGAATTACTACTTATGTGACTTACTGTTCATGGTCCAAAATAAATTCTAAGTTATTATATTCAAAGCTATACTCACTCACTGTTGTTTTTAACTATCACCATATGAATTACCTTTTGATGTTTGAGATCATTCATAGACCAATAACACTTTTATTGTTCTTCTCCTGCTCTAGGTAAAAATCCTTATTACAGCCATTCTTAACTTTCTTCCTGTCTCCATGAGTGAGTGTTATTAATTCAATTAAACCACATATAAGTAGGCTGCTTTTAAAGTAACACCTCATATTTATTTCCATGGAAGCTACAACAGATAGAAAGAGCACAATAACACTATTCAATATAGCAATTTCTTAGCTGTAAAGAACCATTTTTCAACAGGGGCCATTATTAGCTATGAATTTTTGTCAGCAATGAACAAGAATCTGCATTTCACGATTGCAAATATCTGCACCAGAGGAAGTACACACTATCACCACTGCTGAAATTCACCACCCACTGCCTCGTTGTGCTCGCGTCCACTGGTTGGTCTCCATCAACATGCAGCAAATATGAAAGAATGTCAGTTGGTACCATTTTTTCTTCATGGAGTAATTCAGTGGCACACCTCTGCTTCATCCACACACGTCAGATGCCAGTGTGTCAGACTGCCCGTCTGCTGCCAGCTGTCACATAGCAACAAGAAGTAACAGAACACTGGTGGGAAACTACAACCTCTACTTCCAGACCACCAACATTCACTTCTGATGTTGTGAATGAACATAATAAAATGGGAGGCATTACTTTTGGAGCAGCCCTTACACCACAGTTATTCTGTGTAAACAGAATATTAGGATCTAACATGAGATTTGCATTGTTTCTAATACGTACTGGATACACTGAGGTCGCATTTTTGTCATTTGCTGCTGTTCCTGTCTCCATAAGCAGTGGTCCTCCTTTGAAAGGGTTGGAACCCAAAACAGGAAAATTACATTGCATTTTTATAGCATGTCACTGATGCAAACAATTAGTAATCTGATGTGGTAAGATCAGGAAGTCTATTTTATTTCTTTTCTCAGATGAAATTTAACTTGCCACAATTTGCATGTATTTCTTATGTTCAACAAGAATTTTTTACAGAAATTGTTGATTTTAGAAATCTGAGAGTAGCTAGATATTAACAATAATTCTGACTTTTTAAGAGGACAGACTTCAAATTATCTTGCTCCTATCAATCTGCAATAATAGTCCTACTGAGTGAGCAGAGATGTAGAAAATAAAGGTACAATTTACTATGACATGCTAGGGAGCCATGTGCCAACATCATGCAATGAAATTCATATGAGGTACTAGTTTTGGTAGCTCATGGCTACACACAGAGAACAAGCTGCTGGAAGACCTCATCTCTGTATTGCAAATAGCACTTATGTGCAAAATCAGCTGTAGTTACACCAGGAGGAAAGTTCAAACATTCTCAAACACCCACTTCAAGACTCAGAGTTAAGTCATAGATGCAGAAGGTAAAACTGTAATAGTAAAATAAAGCTCTTAGGAGCATAGGGTTGCTTTGAGATTTCTCTACCTTAGTATCAGAGGTACAAAGTGATCCTACATAAAAAAACTGTCCATTCTTCTGCTTTTTATATAGCACAGGCAGAGCTGTGACAACTCAAAAAGTTTTTTCCACTATTTCTCAAGATTTTCTTTGCAAGTTTGTAATGCCTCATCCAGTTTGACTGCCAAAGTATGTCAGCTACACAAAAAAATTAAATAGCTTGTGGCTATTTCACTGCTTTTTTTTTTTTTTTTTTTTTTTAATGAACCAAGTTTCACCTTTAATAGTGAGGGAAGGGAATTAAGAAAGTAACATTTTTTTTTTTTAAAAAATCTTTTTCTTTATTTTTTCATTTGTTTTGGTTTTGAAACAAATTCATACAAGACAATACCAGAAATTACTCTGGAAAATACATAGCAGCTTTTTACACAGAGGGTGCTGACACACTGGAACGGGTTACTTAAGGAGGTTGTCATACCCCATCCCTGGAGGCATTCAAGGCCAGGCTGGATGTGGCTCTGGGAAGCCTGGTCTAGTGGTTGGCGATCCTGCACACAGCAGGGGGTTGAAACTAGATGATC